>VKOC01032639.1:0-10562 GCA_009364415.1 Spea multiplicata | reverse complement strand
CCATTGAACTTACCATTTAATGAGATATACATCAAAAACTTGGTTTGCTGAAGGCCCCAAGGATCCCAGGGTCAGTCCCGGATGACGAACTTAAGCAGTATGTTTTTTTAATAGGTTAAAGGTTTACTAATAATGAACAGTTTACAGGAAAAAGGGATCTCAATATGTATAACTTGTAGTAAAGAAGAGACAGAGGGGATGTAATAGGAACATGTAACTGCTTATGTACAGACGGGAATTTTTTCAGGTGAAATTTCAGAACAAGCGGTTGTGGACTTAGACGCAATGTAATGAGTTTACTTTACTGAAATGATGATGCATAAGTGGTACAGACTTCCAGCAAAAATGGTAGAGGTTAACACAGTAAGGGATGCAAAACAAGTAACAACATGGCTATCCCGAATCTATGATGAGACTGTGGACTGATTATGGTTTGAATTTTTAAAACAGGGAAATGGACTTGATAAGCCAAATGGGTCTTATCTGCCATTAAATTACATGTTTCTAGAGCTGCAAATCATTCAATAGCTTATGTTGCATAGTTAAATGCAGATAAAATTCATGGCTGGCTGACACCAATGCAAGAACTCTTGATAACTACATCCAGTCCATAGGGCACCAGCTGCAAAACCACCAAGCTTGAGCATCAGCTTTCAATTCAAGATACACTAATGTGTAACTTTATGATTGATTATTGGAATATTTGTATCACAGAACAGATAAATACTGCAGATATCAACCAGAAAGTAGTAACATTTTGAAACATAGTTAAATAACTTATTACTTGAGAAAAGTCTTAGATTTTTTTTTTTTCTGTGTATTTTATTTATCAGTTCTGGATCATACCTGCCAACGGTCCTGACGGGACAGTCCCTTTTTTTGGGGTCCTGTCCCATCAAAAATACTGCCTATGCACAATGCATTACACTGTGCACATACAGCATTGCGTTTAAACTGTGTATATCTGAGAGACACACTTAGCCTAAATGCTGGTAAACAAACTCCAGACACTCCAGGACATAAAGGGTGGGGCCTAAAGTAGGTGGAGTCACCTAGTCCCACATAACCCCGCCTACTTTAGGCTCCATCCAATTTTGTCCCGGGACCCTGGAGCTAGAGTTGGCAGGTATGCGATTGCACGTGATATACGTGTCCTTTTTCAACCTAACTTATTATGTTACTGCTATTATCCCAACTTGGAGCTCAAACTACTGTTACTTCTGCAAATACTGAAAAGAAAAGATCAAACATCTACTGCATGGCTAATTTTTACCATTTTTCCTTTCTATAGAAAGAGCCCAAAGTCGTAGAGTTGACTTAATCTGAGAATTATGCAGCCTCACATGAACTTTGTAGTTTCTGAGTCACCTGAAAAACTGGAGAGAAGGAAATCAAGGCACAAGAAAAGATACTGGGTTTTCTGTAGCTTCATTTTAGACATTTTCCATTTTATTCATAAACTGCGCACAGATCCAGCTTCCTTTAGAAATACAGCAGTGAAACTTTTGATCGGACCACACCCAGTCAGCAGGGCCAAGGAATGGGAACAAGCCAAACATTCACTTTTTAGGATTTTTCTAATAGGAGCAAGCATATAATGCTTTTGGGATGATTTGAGACTCTCAGCTGCATTCCTTTCCTTTAAATGTATTTTAAGTGTAAGAAGACCATCGTTTTTTCTTCATTGCCCGACTGTGTTTTGCTACCTTTAACCCTCTGAGTGCTTTCACTACTTAGAATTGTATTCCAAACACAGTACTCATATCACTGGTGAAACTATTAGGGGGGCCGGTGCGACCCCTTTTTCCTGTCTCCTCGTACTGGTTCAAAATTGTTTAGAAAGGGCCCTTCCAACCTGGACCGCACTAATCCAAGTCGGAAGGGCCCTTTCTAAACTATTTTGAAACGCCACGGGGAGACACAAGCGTTTTGGGGGTCACGTGACCCCGCGGTGAAACCGAGGCTGCTCTCATAGTGTGTGAGCAGCAAGATAACAAGCTGCAGGGGGAGGGAGGTCAGTGGAATTTATGTATACTCACTGGCTACTTTATTAGGTACAGCTGTTCAATTGCTTGTTAACACAAAAAGCTAATCAGCCAATCACATGGCAGCAACTCAATGTATTTAGGTATGTAGACATGGTCAAGACAACTTGCATCAGAATGGGAAAGAAAGGGGATTTAACTGACTTTGAACATGGCATGGTTGGTGCCAGATGGGCTGGTCTGCCTATTTCAGAAACTGCTGATCTACTGGGATTTTCAAGCACAACCATCTCTAGGGTTTACAGAGAATGGTCCGGAAAAGAGAAAATATCCAGTGAGCAGCAGTTGTGTGGACGCAAATGCCTTGAGGATGTCAGAGGAGAATGGGCAGACTGGTTTGAGATGACAGAAAGGCAACAGTAACTCAAATAACCACTCGTTACAACCAAGGTACGCAGAATACATCTCTGAACGCACAACACATTGACCTTAACGTAGATGGGCTACGGCAACAGACGACCACACCGTCTCACCAAAAAATTCACACAGGCTCACCAAAACTGGACAATAAAAGACTGGAAGAACGTTGCCTGGTCTGATGAGTCTTGATTCCAGCTGTGACATTGAGATGAGAAGGTCAGACTTTGGCGTAAACAACATGAAAGCATGGATCCATCCTGCCTAGTATCAATGGTTCAGGTTGCTGGTGGTGTAATGGTGTGGGGGACATTTTCTTGGCACACTTTGGGCCCTTTAGTACCAATTGAGCATTGTTTAAACGTGACAGCCTACCTGAGTATTCTTGCTGACCTTGTCCGTCCCTTTATGACCACAGTGTACCCATCTTCTGATGGCTACTTTCAGCTGGATAATGCACCATATCACAAAGCTCACATCAACTCAAACTGGTTTCTTGAACACGACAGTTCCAGTTCACTGTACTTCAATGCCCTCCATATTCACCAGATCTTAATCCAATAGAGCACCTTTGGGATGTGATGAAACAGGAGATTCGCATCATGGATGTGCAGCCAACATATCTGCAGCAACAGGGTGACGCCATCATGTCCAAATGGAGCAAAATGTCCGAGGAATATTTCCAGCACCTTGTAGAAAGTATGCCACGAAGAATGAAGTCAGTTCTGAAGACAAAAGGAGGTCCAAACCAGTACTAGCAAGGTGTGCCTAATAAAGTGGCCAGTGAGTGTATATATGTTTGTTGTGTATATACTAGTGGAATATATACTCGGCATAACTAGTTGTTTCTAGTTATTATATATCACTAAAATATCTTCCATTTAACTATTATTTTTAAAGTCACAGTATAAAGAACATTTCAATAGAAGCACATTATTCACAGATACTAAATATTACAAGAGGTGTTTTTTCATGCATACATACATACATACATACATACACCTGTCTCAGTTCCTTTCGCAAGTGGAGGGATTTGCTGTTGGAACAGTTGCTGTAACAATTTGTGATCACATTTAGCAGCTTCCTCCTGGTCATGCATAAGGTTACTGTCCGGACAGTTTAATCCAAGGGCCTTGTTCCCTTAAACTGACCAGTCTATCCATGCCCAACACTCTAGTTGTATTGCAAAAAGGAGCAGTAAAACTTGTGTAACTTCCGGACAATTCCATTTACTCTGTTCCATAGACACAATATTTCAGGGGTAATATTTAGCACATTTTGCAATGATACACTTGTACATTTTGATAGCATTATGTCCTTAACACCCATTGCCTGTGTCTCAGGATAAATCACTTAACTAATAAGCGATATTAATAATCGCCAGTAATAATGTAATAGTAATAATCACTATTTTCAGTAAGAATGCAACTGGACTTTTGCTTAAAATAAACATTTTACATGGTGATCGAGACATTTGAATTACTATGGAGTAGTGTTAAATGGTTTTGCTGTTGTACATACAAACCTCAGCATGAAGTGGGTGTTTTTCTATATTTTATGGATGGATGATGTCTCATTAATGAAATTACCAAAATAACAAAATATCTTATTGAGGTATAATTCTTCTCCAGGGAGTGATACTCATGTGGCGTGATTGTTTTCTACGCCTCTATGGGTATTAATCAAGTGATTTATCCAACAGGGGTTTTGATTTCTAAGTACAGTACAACACTTTGTGTAATGATTTTGGACATATTTAAATTTAACTTGGCTGGAGTAAATCCTAAATGGGAGAGAGCCAAGAAAAACAAACACTTCTGAGGTCATCGTGGACATTAGATCACCAGCTATCTAAAAAATGCATGGCTTTTAATAATATGCTCAGCATTCGTCAAAGGTAATACTTTCCCACAATGGACAGTATGAGAAGAGTAGGAACTAGCTTCGGGAATTGGACTGTTCTGTTTATGAATATGCACTTATCGTATGTTTTTATAGTACCCCTTCGTATGCTGATATATAATTGATTACACACCATACATACTCTTGTGCAGTGAAAAGTAAGAAGCAATATATTTCTGGTCTAAGAAATCTTGTCTGTGAGAACTGGTACTGGGCTATTTTGTAAGGGAATTTCACAATTAAAATGACTTCAAAGTTAGAAGGGAACAGTCACATAATAAAGTTAATTTATTAAAAATTACGTATACCTTGTCATCATTGTATGTCAATCATTGTAATTGTGTTGGACGTACGTAACTTAAACATTTACCCAAGGGAAAGTGAGATTTGGGTCTCAATGTGGGAGACCTAACAGTAGCTGATTCTTTTCCTGTCTTTAAGTTATCACTCTTCTTCTCACCCCACCCTTGCAAACGCTGCCTGAATCAACAACCAGCAACTTTACAACATGGGAGAGATAACTTCATGGGAGGAATAATCATGGAGACTTGACAAAAACATAATAAGATTGTTTACACAACTGAGCACAAATGTCCCCAAACATTGACCCCAAGAACTGCAACACCATCTTCATGTGCACCTTTTTGTCCCAATCACCATAATCCTCACTATGAACCCTTACATGTTTTGACTCTTCTTTTATTTTTCTCTACTCCTTAAATATATTTCATTCCCCTTAACAACCCCTCCACAATCCACATCTCTCCCTCCTTTCTGCTGTCTACCTTACCTTAGCTCATTTGCCATTCTCTCATTACCTCACCACTAAACACAGGTGAAGGCATCTCATCCCCACAAATCACAATCCCGCTTGTTAAGGTTTGCTCTCTGAAAACCCACCTGTTTCGAGAAGCGTACAAGCTTTTCTCCTAAAACTCATCCCCATCCAAGCAGTCCTCTCCTATTGTTTCACTTCCCCCTCATCCACTGACTAGATTGTAAGCTCACAAGAGCAGGGTCCTCTTCTCGTTTGTACCAGTTTCTTATTGTTTGTGATTTCAAATTATTCCACTGATTGTAACAGCGCTATGGAATCTGCTGGCACTATAGCAACAAATGTCATATAAATGGTGTATAGTAATATAATACATTTTTTCCCTTTGTTTTCTTTTGGCTAATGGACTTAGCCATCTTTATAGCACTTGGAATGCAGGAGCTTATTTCCATCACTTTAAAATATATATATATACATAATGTTACATACTTGTGATTTGCCCACTTTTAATTTCTTAATGGAATATAGTCAATGTCCTGAGAGCCATACTTTATGGAAAAAGTTTTGTTAATTGTTTGCCATTACATCATGTGATGTGATTTACTGTTTGCCTTAAAATAGGTATCTATTAATAGTGTAATAGCTCTTATGTAAAAACTGAAAACTGTATTCTGTTTATAAGGTTACCTAAGTACAACTAATGCATATCGGCATCCCATTTATAAAAAAATTAGTCCCAACCACCTCCACTCAAGGGTTAATGGGGTTTTTTGGGGTTAATATGTTATCCTATTGTTTTGAATTATGGTATTAATGTGTATAAGGTGATACATGAAATGCAGTCAGCTGGGGACTGGAAACTCACTTTCACAGAACAGTTAACACTGAAGTGATTATGAATAAAAATATTTTGTGGGAAAGCCACAAAAATGTCACACTATACAAATAAAAATTACATGTATAGTCTCAATTAGTTTTAGACAGGTGTGCCATACAATGCACTTTCAAGCTATTGACACTCAAAGAGTTATATATAGAAACAAGTTTTAAAAATATCAGTCATATATCACTCATGTCACAACTATGCATTTTATGCTTCTATAATGGTACATTTACTACAATTTTTTTTATGGCAGCAGATATAAACTTCTAACTTGGGAATCAAGTGCTAGTACATTTAATGTATAGAAAATGTGTTTTTAAATTAGTTTATAATTCGGTTGCTGTGAAATGAATATACAGACCAAATGTTTAGCTAACGGTCCTGTAACTTTCTTAACTACTCATAGCAACTTCTAAATCTTGACAAATACTCTTTGTTTTAGTGCCAGACTCGGTATTTGTGAGGTTTTATAAATATTTAACAAGCATAAATAGAGTCAATTGTGGACCTAATGGAGCAAGGTGCTTGAGCCATGACCACATGCTGATTTGAATACAGTATTTTTCCAGTCTCTGCAGATGATAACTTGCACATTCGTTTTTGTACCAATGCGTTTTTGTGCCATTTCGTCCATTCATCAGTATAACGAACGAACAAATGCAAAATTGGACAAAAGAAACAGAAAACGGAAAACGAAAACCTTCGTCCTTTTGTTCATCGACTTCTTCTACGAGTTTATTTCTTGTTTCCATGGCAACCAGGACGGACAAATGTGATTTTCGAAAACACAAAAGTTGGTTGAATTTTGTTGACTACGAAGACGGCGACCGACCAGGAAAATATTTTCCCCCAAAAAACCCAACACAACCTTTCCTCCGGCACCCAAATCTAATGATAACCTATTTCAGTTGTTGGCAGCAGTATAGGACCTCGTCCTCCAATGGCAGAAATGTATCAAGACCATTTAAAAAAACAACCCAACCATTAGATTAACAAGTTATCCAGTATCATTTGCGCAGATTGCTGAGCAGGCAGGACAAAATCGAACACAAACACATTTTAGGACAAAAGGCTGACGCACAAGAAAAAAACTAGAATCCGATTAGGTTAGGGCAAATTAAATTTATCACTACAGATACTTGATTTATATTGGGTGTTCCCAGATCAAAATACCAAAATTATTATGGAGTCTTTATATATCTTTATGTACAATTTAACTGCCCAAACTATACAACAATTTCTAGGAAAAAAACATCACAGATGGTTGCATTCATAGGTTATCTCCTTGTTATCTCCACACCTTGTAGATCACCATGTTTGTTGCCAACAATGTTACAAAAATGATCTGGTGTACAACAATGTACAACCTAAAGAACCATATGACCATTGAAAGAAGATTGCAGCCATATATGCATGTGTCGGATTGTCCATCAGCATTTCAATAATGGTTGCCAACATAACTAACTTTTCCTTGTTCCTTGCTTTGAGATACTAACGTAAACTATGACTCTAGTTTTCAGCATTATGATCTTCCACTTTTTGCTAATAGATGATACAATACATATTATTCATACCTAAGAAGACTAAAGACTTAGAACAATGAACATTAAAGCAAAAGTATTACATGACCGATTCCCTCAATTTAGATTGGCTTCAGTATGTTGTGTGGAGTGGGGTCTGCTATGTGCTGCCTGTTCAATGAGCTAAGTGTGTCCTTGCCCCTGTGGTGACTGAAATCAGACACTGCCTTGTCATGTTTTGATCTCTTGAGAAAGAAGAAACAGAGATAAAAGGAGAATTTTTGTAAAGAATTATTTACAGACTATCCCCCCTGAGGCCAAAAAGATGAAGCAACCAGTAGACGCAATTTTTTTGAAAATGAAGAAGTATTGGCACAGATGCTAAACAAACAGTCTTCTGTCCAGGATCACCCTGCATAATACACTTAATACTGATGTCACTCAAAGTGTTTGGGCAGTCTTCCACGCACGGCATATAGTCGTAAAGCCTCTTCAGTACGTGAGAAGCTAGATATGTTTGGCTAAGATATGTATAAAGGCTATTTGCAACATGATGTTTTCTTGGAGGCCTCACGATTCACTTATGTGTGTTAAAAATAATGATACAAAGCGATATACATAATTTAAGGATACCAGAGTTCCACGCCTTACTTATTTTACAGTTCAGTAGAATTGCTTTCAAACCATTACACTGGTTAGTACATCTTTTGCTGGCTGATAAATGTATACTTTCCATGGCTGCATATTTGTTAGCATGCTAATTTGCCCTAACAACCTTAAAGTAGGTGGCAGCTACATATTAATCTCTATGTACCATATTTGCTCGATTAGAAGACGAGGTTTTTTCCAGAGCAAATGCTCTGCAAAAAATACCACTCGTCCTATAATCGGGGTCGTCTTAAAAGCTCCAGTAAGTTTGGAGGAGGGAGAGGGAGTGTTAAATGTGGGGCATAAGGCATTTCTGGAGGCAGAGTGCTCTGTGAAATGCCTTTTAACCCCCTTAATGCCACTGTGCCTCCAGAAATGCCTTATACCTCCCTATATGCCACTCTGCCCCATAATATGCTTTTTAATCCCCTAAATGCCAGAGTGACATATAGGGGTATAAGGCAATTCTGGAGGCAGAGTGGCACATAGGGGGACAAAAGGCATATCATGGGGCACAATGGCATTTAGAGGGTTAAAAGGCATTTCTGGGGCAGAGTGGCAAGCCAGGGGGCAGATGTGCATAACTGGAGGGGCAGGTTAAAAAAAAGGAAATAAAACCAAAATATTTTTCTCAATCATAGCTTGTATTAAAAAAAAAAACTGTTCACATTGTTTACATGAATTAACATTTACTGGTAAAACTTTTTTTCCTATAGGGTCATCTTATATTCAGGCTTTTTCTTTTTTTCATAAACTACTATTCAGATTTTGGTGGGGGGGTCGTCTTATAATCGAGCAAATACGGTATTTAGAATGCAATATCATAAACATCTTTGTTCTGGAAAGGTGTCCCAATACTTTTGTCCAGTTTAGCTTAAAAGGATTTAACAAATTTCTGCTCCAGGTCAGAAGGACCCTTTCTTAACTATTTTGAACTGGTATAGCGAGACACAAGTGTATCGGGTGAAACCGATGGCTGCTCACACAGTGTTTGTGAGTCTGGATGTGTAATTGTGTGTGTGTGTATGAGCCTGGATGTGTGTGTGAGCCTGGATGTGTAATTGTGTGTGTGTTTGTGTGTGAGCATGGATGTATAATTGTGTGTATGAGCATGGATGTGTAATTGTGTATGTGTGTGTGTATATATATATAAATATGTGTGTGTGTGTGTAGTTGTTTGCGTATCCTGAATCTAAGACAAGATGAAGGACTGACTAAAGTCTGGGTCTTTAGATCAGGACTAGATGGGCCGAATGGATCTTATCTGCGGTCAAATTATATGCTTCTATTTATATTTCAGTAAGGTGTTTGACGCGTTCCTTCATAGAAGACTTATTAATAACTTGCAGTGTTTTGGTTTAGATGCTAAAATAGTTGAATAGATAAGGCAACGGTTGAGTGACAGGAGACAAGGGTTGTAGTTAATGATGCAAATTCAGAGGATAGTGGGGTACCTTAGGGATTTGCAGTAAAATATGAGCAGTAAAAATGAGATGTGCCAAATGTTTCTGACATCAGAGTCTATGTTCCTATACAGAATATCTATGCTTTGTAGAGCTGACAGCTTGTATCCCCATTCCTAATCCTTTTTCTGGGAACAATTGGTAATAAATTCCTTTGCGACTAACTAGCTTTAACTTCATATTGCATTTATTAAGGCAGTTGTCCATACGCTGGAACTTGTTTGTATCTTAGTTATCACACATTTAAAACATTATCACACATTAGAAGAAAAACACCTGCATAAAAAAACCTGAGGGATGAGACATACAAATATACGAGGAAAAAAAATATTTGCCACAAAATTATCCCACCAGAGTGCTTTGAGGCTGGTAATGCGACGTTTGTAAAATGAGGCTTTGTCAGCACGCTGGAACATACAGGTGCAGCAATGTTGGAAGTCCCTCTGTGCTGGTGTGCTAGGCCAGATGTCACGGTACAGAAAATGTTATCTGTTTTACAATGTAGACACTACATGGGAGATTCTTTGAAGTGCGGCAAGGTTTTGCCAAAGTGAACAATGAAAAACTGTTGTTCTTTTCTGCCAAAAATACCAAAATAGCATAATGAAACACAAACAAAATTACATTTTCTGTTACCACCCTGGTCATTGATTTAGTTTCTCTTTTTTAACATCACCATCTCAAAGCTAGTTTCTTCTTTAGGTATTTTCAGGGGAAATCCTAAGAGTTGGGATGCAATGAGAAGAGTGTTACCTGAGATAGAAATTCTTTTTAAAAAAAAATATCTTACTGAGCAAACCAGTTTTGATCGGCTGCTCAGTACCTGCTTCTGTAGTCCACAAAGCATTGTAAGCACAATAGGCTGGAAGCCATTTAATGAAATAGACTAATAAGGTATTCGCCAATGCAGTAGCGTACCTAGCGGGGGGGCGGGGGGGGCGGTCCGCACCGGGTGCCGCTCATCAGGGG
>VKOC01032637.1:0-11584 GCA_009364415.1 Spea multiplicata | reverse complement strand
AATATTATTAATTAAGAAAAATTGACTTGGTCTCTTGCTGTTGCTAAGACAAAGCACAAACTACAGAGCTGCAGCACAAGTACTAATAAGATTAACTGAACTATAAGCTAGTAGTAATGAATTTTATTTATAGCTAATTAATAAGCTAGCTAAAATGAATTATATAATATACTGATTTTAGATTAGACACTAGTAGATGTCTTGAATGTCTACCGTACACTCTACACTAGTATACTATAGTATATAATATATATATGACTGACAAATATATATAATATTATAATGTACTATTAAATTATTATATATTCTATTAGATAAATTAAATAGAATTTATAAATAATAATTTAAGTGAAGACAGGACAGGCAGTAGGCACTAGTGCCAGCCCAGGGCAAGGGTACCCTAGTGCCAGTGAGGCACTGGGTGCACTGTCAACTCAACACCACTACACAGTTGATGACAGACAGAAGCACTGAAGAAAAAAAAAATGACTAAATTAATAAAATTATTAATTCAGTAGAACTGAATTGAGGAAGAGTACACTGTGAGAAATGGCAGGCTGAGGCTTACCAGTCTCACACAGAACAGAACAATCTCTCTCTCTCTCTGTAACGCTCGGATGCAGCACAGCAGTGTTGCCAAAGCAGTCACAGCGAAAAATGAATGGATCTCTCAGGCAAGCTCTGGTCTCATATACAGGCGTTTTCAGAATTCAAAAAGCAGCAGCACAGGCATTGGACGAGACCCTTAGCGTGACATCACAAGAGCGAGCTGATTGGACAGACGAGGATCAGCTCACTCCTGTTTGAAATTTTGGCTGTTGTGCAGCAAAAATGAAGACGATCACAAAGAATCTTCGATTCTTCGTGGTTGTGAGTCTTCGTCTTCGCCTACGTTTTGCCGGCACTGTATTCTGTTCTACGTTCCTTCGAGAACGAACAAAAAACCGGACTACTTTTGACTACAACCCACTCCAAGAAGGCTGCAGAAACTCCAAAATAATAACAGGAGATTGAGCAACCCATCAACAAACACATATGATACAACAAAAATCTTGTATTTGAAATTAAAACTCAATTGATGGGTAATAGCTGGAATGCTGGATCCAAATTATTATTATTTATTGTTTTATATAGCGCCATGAAATTCTGTAGCGCTGTACAATGAGTACACAGGACATAACAAGTAATATGTAACATAACAATATGACGTACAGAAACAGGTGAGGAGGGCCAACAGACAGGACCTCTCTGCTACCCTTATGAGCTGCAGTGCCATGTGAAAAGAGGTATAGTGAACCCTGCTGAGCACTTTTACTAAACCATAATTAACAAAAGGATCTGATGGCTATTAAACCAAATCGGGAAACCCTGAGATTATAAAATGGGAAAGAGGCCCCCTATCCTACCCACAGCCACATCTCTAAACAACTTAAGTCAAGTCAAACTTCATGCAGGTTTTCTGCAAGACTGGGTACATCAAAAGGAACAAGAGTGCATCTTTCCACTTATTATAGCGCTGGAGCCACAGAGTCCTTCTTACCATGTGAACATTAATATTCAAACTGGCATGAACTATATCATCTGCAGTGACTGGTATAAACTATGCCATCAGCTGATGAGAGAGCTAGTAGACCCCCTTCCTAACCCCCACCACTGCTCCGGCAGCGGCACCCCCATGAAAGGACAAGGAGAGAGATGGTGCACATTTTTTAGTTTGTAAATTTAACGTTAGCAGATTCTTTACCCTGTATCTAATTCTACACTTACTAGTATGAACTTACCACACCAAACAACAATCCTGAAGGAATGCATATTATGATTATAATCAACGTAAAAAAATATTATGTTTCATAAAATGTTTTCCTCCTTTTAACAAATTATTAAAAAACACCTGTTATATATTTGAGGTTTCTGTTTTTCTCTCAATGCCCTGCAGGTGGAGTGCTCCACTCTCAATGGTAAAGTGATAATCTCTGAAACCTTATGATGGGATCTTTAGAATTCAAACAGTGGTAGTAATACAAGGATGATGTGTGGTAGTGAGACATATATCTATACTAGGCATATTAGTCTAGAAAAACAAGATAAAGTAAATGGACAATAAACAGCAACATTTTTATTTCTCATCTTTCATCTGCAGAAAATATAAGCAGCAAAATTTATAAAAATACTTTATCCTGCATGCTGAAAGATGCCCTTTAAGAAAAATACTAACATCTTTAAATTGGAGATATAGCTGTTTTATAAAATGACTACACCCTGATCTGACATTTACCAGTGTATACAAATTGATTCAGTAGCCATAGTGATCTCGTGCAAAAAATATATTTTAGCATGACGTATGTCAGTTTCCTTACTGGTTACAGAGGCATTAAAGGATGCACAGAGCTGTCAGAGCTATAGCTTTTTCACTATTCCATTAATTACAACTCATTATTTTTTTATTAAATAAAATGTAGTTTTAGAATGAAACAAAGTTGGACAGATTAAATTTCAGAGTTTTATAAAAAGGCACCACAAATTATCTCTGCATCATCTCTGTTTTTGTATCAATGCAAACCAAATGTAAACATTGTACCAGTGTACAATGTTAGCAGATGGTAGTTACTTTTTAGCAAGCAGTGGCTACTGCATTCAGATTTTTTTAAGAAACACATAACTTTCTGGCATGTATGTTAATTGAAATGGAAGACATTGATTGCCAAACCAAAGTTGTTTCCAAGGCCTACAACACTGGCTTAAGCTAGTGAAAATGCATATGTTCTACATCTGTACTGGCTGGTTCACTCTGACAAATATTGCATGAGATGTGGAATGTCAGAAGTACAAAAATACATACATATGAATAAGGTCAAGCGTGGTTTGTACAGATGTTCTTTTTAGGCAGCTGTAAAGTTCAATGACTAGCTCTGACCGCCTGTGACCAATTTCTGTTGTCGAATAAATATGAAATGTTGTAGCCTTAATCTAGTTCTGATCATATAATATCCTCCGCTGTGAACTTCCAGAACTGAGCACAAATTCGTTTTTGGTTTCTAGTATATGTGAAAAAAACTGTGACCTTGGGTTTAATTGGTTACTATCTATAAAGGATTGGTCAGATCCGTACTACTTAAAAAGCTGAAGAAACCCTCATTGTATATATATATATATATTTAAACATATTCAACATGGCTCAAGGAACCTGGGGTGATGTGTTTTGTACAGATTTATTTTTACATCCCAGGCCAGATCTGCAGAGTAATACACATGTGCTGAATCAGAGCCGGCCTTAAGTGTTCTGGCGCCCTGTGCGGACTACTCCTCTGACGCCCCCATCCCCCAAAAAGAGGAAAAACATCTCCCCTCTGCCCCTTCTCACTGCGTTCCCCCTCTGCCCCTTCTCACTATCTACCCCCTGCCCCTTCTCACTATCTGCCCCACCCACCCCTTCTCACTGCCCCCCATGCACCTTCTAACTATCTACCCCATCTTCCTATCCTTACTTACCTTGTTGCCGGAGTCCTGCGGTGGGAGCGGGAGGCGTCCGGCTTCCTGCTCTGCACGCTTCACAGCTGAGCGCCAGAATAATTCCGGCGCTCAGCATGAAACGCTGGCACTGCGACAGAGTCATGGAGAGTGAGGGGCGCCTAGCGGTTGCTGAAAACTTCACTAGTGACCGCTCAGCGCCCCTGCCCGGGACTTCCACTGAAGAAAGTAGTGAGTGTACAGCCTGTATAACAGTGTAAATTTGCTGCCCCCTCAAAATAACTCAACACCCAGCCAGTAATGTATTAAGTTTGATGGGGTAAATTTAATTGGCCCGGTTCAAAGATGTCTCAAATAAAGCATAGACACAGACTGACCAGATGTAAAAAATGTGTGTCAAAAAACACAACAATAATTTACTACCACAAAGTTTGAGAAAGGGTGGTTCACCATGGAAAGGGTTAAAATATTGAAATACTTTGGGATGTCTAATTTTCAAAAATATATGGTTTGTTGGGGTGTATTACATTTGCTGGCTTCAAAGAAGTCCCAAATAGCACAAGGAGGCAGAATGACTAGAACTGGTTTGGAAATAGCAAAATGCTACTTGTACTTATTGGCCTATAATTTGTGAAACAACGAAAAAAAAACATTGGGTATTTCTAAAATCAGGACAAATAATAGAATTTATTTAGCAGATTTTTTTCATTAGCTTGTGTAGATGAGTAAAGGCTTTCTCAAACAAGTGACCATGGTGAAAATCACCATATTTTATCATTTAGTAAATAGTAAATTTAGCAAATAGTAAATTAAGCAAATAGTAAATGTAGTAAATGTAGTAAATAGTAAATTAGATGATATGATGATGGTATCTAAAAAAAAAGCCCTGTTTGTCCTGAAAAAATATATAATGTGTGGTTGCACTAAATGAGACGTTACTCTTTGCCTTAAATGAGACGTTACTCTTTGCCTTTAAAACAGCATCAATCCTTGCAGAAAAAGTACACTTGCACAAATTCAGGGATTTTTGTAGACATATAAATAGGTGCATCCTTAAACAATTATAGGAAACAAGTGCTAATGATCATCAATTTAAAATGTAGGTTAAAAACACAATCATTAACTGAAACAGCTGTGTGGGAGGAAAACAACCAGGTGAGCAAAAGTAAAACTCATTAACAAATGGAGGTTGCTGGAGGTGTTTAATTTTAAGTCATACACAATGGCAAGAATGAGCACGGCAACAAGACACAATCAGCAAGGTCTTTGCCGGGCAGAGATTTCAAGGCAAACAGGAGTTTCCAGATGCTCTGCACAAGCTCTTTTAAAGAAGCACAAAGAGACAGGCAATTTTGACGACATAGATGCAGTGTTGGGCCATGGAAACTAGTACAGCAATAGAAAGACACATCATGATTACTTCCATTCACAATGGGGAGATGTCCAGCAGTGCCATCAGCTCAGAATCGACAGAAAACAGTTGGACCCTTGTACACCCATCCACTGTCTGGAGAAGTCTGGTCAACAGTGGTCTCCATGGAAGACTTGCTGGTAAAAAGCTATATCTCTGATGTAGAAACAAGTCAAAACGACTCAACTTTTATGAACTAGGGTGCAGAAAAATGGCAGCAGGTGCCCAGGACAAAATGTAAAATATTTGGCTGTAGCAGAAGCCAGTTTGTTTTACAAAGGGCTGGAGAGCAGTACAAGAATGAGTCAACAGTGAAGTATGGTTTAGGATCCTTGCAAGTTTAGGATCCTTGCAAGATTTCTGCAAATGGAGTTGGTGATTCGGTCACAATTAATATTCTCATAGATGCTGAAAAGTACAAGCAGATATTAATCCATCATTCAATATTATCATTTTTGTTGTTTGAAATATTTCCTCAACATTATTTTAAGTAATTAGCAGAGATTGTGAGAGGAAAAAGCAGTTGTTTGAGAGCAGTTGGTTCACCATTTGAAATTGCAATGATGCAAACTTTAGCTACTAGAATTGTCATCATGGGGATCCAGGACAGAAGATTTGGAATGCTGTCCATTGCATATCAGTTTAACACTTTTGCTTACATTACAAGAAAGCTGTGTGTTAGCAGAATAGTCACTGGCATTAAAATGACTTCAGTGATATGTACCACATGTTCCTTTAATTTTGGTAGAAATTCAAGTGGCTATAAGTTATTTTCTTTAATGTTTTTTCCCTTTCAGCCTTATAATGAACTGTTTTTACAACATGACTTTTACAACATGATTTGGAGAATTCACTGGCTTGCATTTAGTCGGATATAGTGTATTGGTAAGATGACCTGGTAGTTGTATACCTTTTTGATATACCAAACCATGAAATGTACTCAACTCGGTTTGCTCCATTATCTGCAGTTTTATGTAGCAATCTAAAAGGCTTCAAGCTTAAGTTGATCACATCTCAGTTTCTTGCGCTTACCTACCCACAAGCTAGATTTCCCATTCGTTTGAATCAAGGCTGATTTCTTAGCAGGTTATCAACTCTGTTCCTTTTATGGATAATTCCATAAAAGATAATACAGTCCCTTTGAAGGTTAACTTCACAGGTATTGGATGTCAAGTACATCAATATTTCTCCGCAACCTAAACAGAAATTCATGTGTGTCCTCAGCATGCATCAAACTTTACTGTGTATGGGTTATCATTGGCCAAGAGGAAATTTAAAAAGTGTACTTGTCAACTGCATTTTTCTCTGTCCAGACCCATAGCCATGTAGCTTACTTAAAAGTCCAGTTATGAGACACTTGTTTAACCGCTGGTAGCAGGGAGTCCTGCCAAAAATGCTACGTGCTTTCATATTGTTTCCACGCCAAAACAGACACAGGCTGCATTTGGTGAGATCTTTCCATTGCATTTAACCCTGTGCTGCTTTGAATTTGATTTTGCATGTAGACTGACTCCATGCATCTGCGATGATTCAAGCAGGAGGCATCATACATTTATTAATAATGTTTCCACTTGTTTTCTTCCCTTGATCAATTACCCAAATGAACTATCATACATTAGAATTTGCGTAATTTTGTGATTGATATTATGAATTAATTTGTGAAGAATTATCAATGAATTACACTTCACTAAATTAATGATTCTTGGTTCACTGGACTATTTTAATGCACATTTTTATTTGAGGTTAGCATTCAGGTTTTACCTTCAATTGTGACAAACTCATTAATTTATTAGTGAAGAAATGTCTAGGGAACAAATTTCCCATGAAATCCTCTAAGGCACAGTACATCATGATTTACCAGTATGTGGATGGACCATTTCTTTGCTGGTCCTGTTCTTTTTTTTTTATTACTGTTGCTTGTAAAAGAGACAATGGATTATACATGAATGATGATAGATCAGCATGCTGTGCGTTTGATGTGTATCACTATATTATTTAACTGGCTTGCTCTTTGGACTGCAAGTTCCTATCCTGCCATCCTGATACCATAACAATGCAGGAAATAAAAATAAAGAAAATGGCAAGTTGCTTTTCCATGGGTTTTCTGATTTTTAAGCCATATTTTATATTTTATCATAGGGATTTCCTATGGGGATAAGTGTAATGTTTTTTGAAATGTTGCTTTTTTGGCAGAAAAAATAGCTCACAACCATTTACTTATCAATGTGATTCTATTTTATTATTAAATCTTGTTAAACGGAAAATAAAGTGCTGCCACATTTGAAGTGAAACAAGCAAATTGATTTAAAGCAGATATCTTATTTCTTATTATTATATATTTCATATGGGATTCAGGCAAACTGTATAACTTAATGGTTTATTGCCAGAAAATTGAAACTGGTTATGATTTTACATTACACCATTGTTTAATGCCCCTATTATATCATCCATAATTACTAAATCAGAAACAAAAAACAATAGAATATTCTTACACACCCACAATAAAAGCTGCAACAACGCCTGTAGTTCATTTAAAATACAAGGCTATTAGCAGTAGAGAATTTACAAGAAGGTTGCTCAATGCCTTAGTCATGCCCGAGCAAATACAATTTTTTTTAGTTTGGTCTAAATCCAGAATACTTTAGATTAAAAACAGTTTTCAGATACAATCTCAGTTAATCAATCTGACCCAATATTTTTATCCAACATTTTTTTCTTTTATCCAACATTATCTAAAATGTTCTCATTATTTGTTCATTCTAAACATGCCTGTTTAATAGGACAGCTACATAAATGCATTATATTGTTATAGATGTAACTGTCTTCTAACAATGTTATTTCTGTATTATTGTAGAGGAATGCTATCAACCTTTAAAACTATATAAAATATTCAGAGGGACCTCCAGGCCCTTCAAGAATACAAAATGATGAGTCAAGGTGTTATCCAAACTATACTAGTGGTGGGTTTAACAAATTGAGGAAGCAGAAGAAAACCGTTCTGTAAGGAAGATAAGCCTAGCAGCAAAATGTCGGGTGGACTGTCGAGTCACTCTGTAAGTGAGAGATAATAATGGAATGAACTACGGTGGTTGTGACTTTTTTGGGGTAAGGAATGGGAAGATGCCAAAATTTCTTTTGTATATAGTTTTATTTTTCCCCATGATTGCACTGTTTTTTGCACAGAGCACCTTTTTGCTTGTACTTTGAATTTTTATTGATACAAACAAATCGGATGACACAGTACACGGATTTTGTTATGACACTGAAAAGTTAAGGTGAAGCTGGGTCCCCTAGAAGGCCAATTTTTGTCCGGTGAGGATAGTTATTTAGCTCCTGGGCACTCCCCCCCCTCCTCTAAACGATTGTTCCAGTGGCCCCAACCCGTGCGGAGGCGGACAAGACGATTCAGCCCTCCTGCAGGCCTTATGCCTGGGCAGGGAGGAAAGGGGCCACATAGACTTTGTTGAGTTGGACCCCCGAAGAAAACAAAGACGGGGACCTGGTGTCCACCTTGGCCTTAAAGGCACTTTTTTGTTTTTTTCACAGCAGAGCCACTGACCTTCAGGGCTTAAAAAAAGGATATGATTTGGATGTGAAGGAAAAAGGAAAGTCAAAGATGACCCATAGGTATCAGGCTTGGTTAGTAGGGAGGGATAGTCATGTTGTTTATGGATATTGAGCTTTCAGGTACTGGTGGAGATGGAAGGAGGGAAGATCATGAGTTTCAGGTAGCATTATGACATCCAATAAGATCAGTAACTCCTATTTAAATAATAGTTATACATTCAGAAAGCTAGCATTGTAAAGTGTACCAAAGTGTAATACTTATGCAGATAATGAAGAATAAGCAGGACATATCCCCCTATAAGACACAATTCTAGGCTTCATGAGTCTGCTTCAATTATTTGCATATTTAAAACACCTTTTGTTTTTATTTATACAGCAACAAATCCAGCATTGTACTGTGAGGTTATATTTAACATTATATGTTAAACATAACATTTTCTCATATAAAAAAATTACAAATAAAATGACCTTATATTGAGTAGGCCCCTATTTTGCCACCAAAACAGCCCCGACTCATTGAGGCATGACCTCTGAAAGTGTGCTGTGATATTTAGCACCAAGACGTTATCAGCAGTTCCTTTAAGTCCTGTAAGTTGCTAGGTGGGGCCTCTATGGATGCATCCTGGTGCCTGTCATGTGTTCTCCAGGTATGCAACAGATATGCATCCAGCTATCCACATGATGTAAAAGAAAACATGATTCATGAGACCAAGCCACCTTCTTCCATTGCTCTGTGGTCCAGAACTTATGCTCACATGACCATTGTATGTGCTTTTAGCAGTGGACAGTGGACAGGGGTCAGCATGGGCACCCTGACTGGTCTGCAGCTACACACATACGCAACAACTTATGCTATTATGTATTTGGTATCTTGTTGTGTGATAAAAGACCAAATTGTATTTTTGATTCGTTTTCGATGCCAGAGTACATCAAAGAGTATCTAACGACGAGATAGAACCAAGCACAAAAACCTGTAAGTAGACACATATTCTCAATCCAACCATTCACAGATCTGACTGGCTATGCACACAACACATTAATACATATCGGAATGAATAAAATATGAATTGTGCTTTGTATAAAACTTCTGAATGTTGCATTAGGTATTTACAAACCATAAATTCTGGCACCAGAGCAATTCATGGCTTTGAGCAAAAAGTATAATAGGCCCCCCTCCTGCCAGTACCCACATGCGTTTACAACACATCTACCTATACACATCCATGCTTTCACACACATACATATCCACTTTTACACACCAATTCACATCCATACTCACACACTTATACATACGCATTTATACTCACACATACACACACACGTGCATACAGTGGCAAGAAAAAGTAAATTAACCCTTTGGAATTTCCTGGTTTTCAGAATTATTCGTTCACAAAATGTTATCTCATTTACATCAAAGTCACAAATATAGAAAAACACAATGTGGTTAAACTATTAACCCACAAACTGATAATCTTTAATGTCTTTATTGAACATACCCATTACACATTAGAAGTGCTGGTGAAAAAAGTAAGTGAACCCTTGGATTTAATAACTGGTCAAACCTCCTTTGGCAGTAGTAACCTCAAACAAACGCTTTGGACAAATTCATACATAAATGCTGGTAATTTGAAGGAGATTACTTACTTTTTCTTGCCAGTGTACATGCTCACACACTGACACTTATTGTAAGGCACTTACCTTAAGCTGCTCCGGACCGTCCTCTCCTCTTCCCCGGCAGAAACGCCGGCACCGCACACTCGCATTAGAAGCAGCCGCTCGCGCCCGCGGCCGCTTCATGAATATTTATGAAGCGGACCGCCGGCTGGATTCTGCCGCGTCGCTATGGCGACGCAGGACGCGATCACGTCCCGGACGTCAGGGAACGCCCCCCCGGGCTATTTAAACCTTGAGCACAGTATCCACAGTGCTCAGTTATACTGGTCCTGTCCGTATATCCTGAGCTCCTCCGTGACATATATACTTGTTATATTTGCTTCGTTCCTGTCCTCCCGGTATCGACCCTGGTCTGCTAAACGGCTTCCTGTGTTTCTCTGGTTTCCTGACTTTGGCTCTTCCTGCAACTACGTGTACTTCTGGCATCCTGACCCCGGCTATCCATATCGACTACGTGTACCTCTGGCATCCTGACCCCGGCTATCCATACCGACTACGTGTACCTCTGGCATCCCGACCCTGGTCTACTAAACGGCTTCCCTCTGACCACTCGTGCTTACAGCTACACTACCAAGTGCCCTGTAACCCTCACCAGGCCCCTTGCGTGTGTTCTGTTTCTGAGCAAGTGTGTTCCAGTCCTGCACATCGGATTCCTTCTGGTAAGACGAACCTCACACTTATACACTCTCACTCTAATGTGAATACAGTCAAACTTTCAAAATCGCCTTTACCGTTTCCCTCTGTGGGAGGATCAGCTGAGCCTGCATTATGCATCTAGTACAGAGCACATATAAGGAAATAGGAACTGAAAATCTCCTTGATGTGTAGTATTACCATACATGTCATGTGACAATAAATGCACAAATATGAAGTATCACAGCATAAATATGATTGAAAAAAAATAAAGCTTCAGTTCCATTAGCCTCATGATGCAGACTTAAACAGTACCCTCAGTCTGAGTCAAATGCCAATAGTGCCATGTCTTGTAAAAATGTGGTACTGTATGCTTAAAGAAGGACTTCTTTCATTGTAGTGAGCCAGACTGTTTCCATTTAAAGGCTAACATAATTTTCACTGCCAACAAAACATATCCCAATAATTGCCTATTCGGAATATGTGCAGGAATAATGCCAAACAGGACCAATTCTAGCAATATCAGAACATGTACCTGCATTAGCTTAGTTGCAATGGCGGAACTACCGGGGTTGCAGGGGTCGCGACTGCGACCAGGCCCTGGAGTTCTGCCAGTCAGGGGGGCCCAAGGGGTGCCGAGCAGTTGCTGAAAACGACCGCTCGGAAACTCTTGGGCCCCCCTGACTGACAGAAATCCAGGACTTCTCTGCTCCCCGCCGCTTCCTGCCGCAGCCGCTTCCTGCCTCGTCGCTCCCCAGACTGCAGTGTTGGGAGCGTGAGGCGTTTGTCTTGAGTGCCGGCGCTTTACGCTGAGCGCCGGCATATGACGTC
>VKOC01032636.1:0-12965 GCA_009364415.1 Spea multiplicata | reverse complement strand
AAGAGTTGAAGCGCTGAGGCAGGCGGCAGAGGCAGACGGCGGGCGGCGGCTGAGGCAGCGTATAACAGGATTTATCGGCGTATAACACGCAGGTAGGATTTCAGCTTCAAATTTTAGCTAAAAAAGTGCGTGTTATACGCCGATAAATACGGTATGTATTAAAGGAGTTCACAAACAAAGGCTGATGTTTATTCTTATAGGAGATTTTTTTAGTAGAAATTCAGGGCAGATACTTGGGACTTTGATCACCAGTACTTTCAATGATAATATCAGTTTTTGAGCTGTATTGACTATTTTCTTGTAAAAATAATTATATATAATTTTCTGCATAGATTGTACACTTAATTTCCTTCTTTACATAGAACCTTAATTTACCTCTCTACGCATAGAAGATTAAGCACAATCAAAGGAGAAAATCTTGTTCTGCATCACGGTACAGCCTCTTCTATAGTGCCAAATGAGAAACAGTAATTTGCCATTAAAAAAACAGGTGTTCAATTCTCTGAAAAGCTTGCATATTCACATAAGCTTCACATTTAAATGGCTTCTTATGAAATAGATATTTTGAGATTTAGTTGCTTTTTTAATAACCCTACACAAATAAATTTAATATGCACAGCGTCAGACACTGTTCTGTTTGTGTGTGTAAATAATCCTTATACATGGATTCTTTTCTTTCTTTTTCTTCTTAATAGCTGGAGACTATCCAAGCACAGCTGGATTCCCTTACGTGATGTCTTAAAGACGGGTTCCTCCACTGCACTCCTGCCACCTCATTATTTTGTATTGAAGATAAATTGGAAAGCTGTGTTTGCTAAAGAAATCAATGGGCTGCTTCCTGTTAAAATTATATGGCTTATCTACACTTAGACTAGCAACATTAGCCAAGGGATATCAGTGTGAAAAATGCCTACAGCCTAATTTTCTTTCTGGTCAAATTTTATGAATACAAGTTACATTAGGAATCTATTTAATAATACAGAAAACAGAAGCTTATTCTTCTATTATTGCAAGACAAAAGAATATTCATCACAATGATTTCCATATAAAGTACATAAGGCCAATGTTTACAAAGCATTGCCCTGGTTTCCGTGGTTACCACATCACATCTAGATATCTTCTCTGATTATTATTTATAAATATGGCTCAGTGTCTACAATATATAGGACAGAAGAGTCGAAAGGTTGCTCTCCAACTACTAGAACTCCCACAAGTTCTGGCAGCATTTAGATAAATTATCATTATTGTAGCTCGAAGACCAAAGCAGCTGGAGTGCTACCTTTTCACTAACCCAATGCAGAAAATACTGTCAACCGTGCTTGATTAGTTTAAGTAATCTTGTGCACTTTGGATACCTTCATTGAACCATTTTGTTGGTTAATCTGTTTGACCTGTCATTTCTGATGCACACATGTCACCTACATAATGTATTTGTAGGCCAGAATTGTTCTAGCAAGAGACATTTCTCAAGAGAAAAAAAATATTTGGTATTTTATCCTCAACATCAATCTCAAACACTTAATTAAATCCCAGTTTAGTGGGATATTTTCAGAAGGGTCTACTTCTGTTGCACATCAATAAGAGGTACTGAAGTCATTCAAAATATACTGTATATGCTTTCAAAGAAGCAGTTCTTAAACTGGTCCTAGAGGATACCTAAAATCCAAGGTTTATGTCCAGTACCAAATCGTACGTAACCTGTGATAAACCTGTAAATGCTCTGCAAATAATGTTCCCTGAGTACTAGTTTCCGAAACAAAGCAAACAATCATACATTGTACATGTGTGTTCACTTCACTGAGCACCTTCTGTGTCAAAAGCAACTACAAAATATTTGTACAGGAAAGATATGCTGTCTGGTCTCTGGCATATTTAACCCTTTAAAGGACAAGGACAAAACAGGAGGAAACACAATGGTAGAGCTGTTCATGTTACATAAAGCATGAGTGTTACCTCTTATCCAAAAATTATTAGAACCTAAAGAAACGTTAACATGATGGCATTATTACTGTTGCGATTTACTTTAGCAAGTGAAAGTCTATAAGCACTGAATGTCCCCATGGCCAGCTGGAATGCCACCATAATAAGCAAATCAATATCAATGTTTCATTGTCTGAAATTACTGATCAATTACACAGTTTGCATCTATATGGAAAACTGTCCCCTCAAGTATTGAAATTTGCCTCCCAACATTACATTTTGGGTTCTAATTTTATAATACAGTTGTACTTAAGTAGTTTAAGCAAACAGCTCAATATCTCTTGACATCAGGAAAAAAAGCAGTCCCTTTTAATGTGGTTTGGATTTATTCATTTTATGGATTGAGAGGAATTGTGAACATTACCAATACTTTCTGGTTCATTTTTTTCAAAACTGTTCCTATTTTTTTCTGCAAGCTCTTGTTTCTACCTTACTCTGCCCAAGGGGTTTCATCCATCCAACAAATGGACTGTGCGAATGTATGAGGTCTGAAAATTTATACAACCATATCTCTGTCTCTTTTTATGAATCATAACTATAAATGAATCTACATTACAGCAGAACTCAATTGTTATTGCTCAGAAATATAGCATGGATGTTTACCTCTTATCTTCAATGATCTTTCCTCAAGGCTAGTGCTTTGAAATAAAATAGTGTTGAAGGAATGAAAAATCCAAACTGTGTGTGTTTTACTATACAGTATTTCTCAGTTCCAGAACAAGCACAGATTTAACGGAAACCTAATCAGACTCAACAGTAAAACAAACGATTACATAATAATATAAGATTTCTGTCCTTTAATGGAAATATAAGATTGTTCAGTCCTACTCTTGCTCTATGCAGGCCACTTGCCTGAGCCTTCACAGGAGGGGACATTAGGAAGCACTTGGCCCTCGAAAAATTCCCTAAAAATACTGTCCTTGGGTTCTGCAGGATCTCCTTGTATTCATTGTTTCAAAACATCTTCTGAGCTCTCTGTTTGAAGAGAAGAGCCAAGGTGTGACATATCCTGGTGCTCCACTATTTTCAGACCTACAGGACCACCAGGATAAACAGGAAGCAGAACTGTACAGAAAGAAGCAATACTTTTTAAACAAATTTTTTTCCACTATATAAATAAAGGAACACATATGATATCATTAGGACTACCAACTAGTTACAAAAAAAATCTAAAAAGCCTTTAGCCATCTTACATTGAAGGAAAGAGCAGTGCAAAGAATGGTGTATAAGGGGCTCATTTGAAAGTTTAATTTCCTTCAAAACATAAAAACTATGCCTGCAGAGTGTTACTGTACATGGGGGATGAGGTCACATCTATGGTAGTATGTTTGAATCAAAAAGGACCAGACTCCTTACAACCTTGGTTTGGTAGTATACCGCACCCTCCCAACTGTTTTATATGCCCTTGAAAATGTAGTGATTTATGGTGAAAAGGTGCAAGAGTTCCTACCTGTGCAAGGGGAGGTCTTGCCCAATTCTGCAACCTTTTCAGACCCCTGTTTTGGCCAGCGACTTATTTGATCTATCTACTCACAAACTACTTGGAAAGAATATGAAAAATTGCAAAAACTGTCAGAAATTATGTTATATGATTAACAATATGATTTCTTGTTGAGCTCAAACTGTGATGAAATGCTAAAGAACCATTGAACTAAGACAGTCAAATTAACTCTTACTTTATAGCAACTCCCATTACATGAAATAATGGGTTCTGTGTGGCAGCACAACAATTTAAAATCAATACAACTTAAATATAACCATCCTTAGGGATTAGTGATTAAACACATCATGGGTGGACGTTCTACAGCTTAACTTGTCTTTTGTTGGCCAACTATACGCTGAAGGTTACCGCTGCATTGCTTGGAATTAGGCCTTCATAACTAATGAAAAAAGTTATTAACCATATCTTCCATTATCTAACAAACATTGATATGATAAAAGCGAATATTTTATTAACCGGGTGCTTTCATTTTATTATGTGTATGTTGGCTGGTGGAATTGCAATTTGATTGGAATACTTCACTTCTCTAGCATTTCTTTTTTTTCTTTCTAGAGAGGTTAGTGTTATTAAATCAAGATTTTTCATTTCCGGAGTGAAAAAAAAATATATATATCTTTTTATCATAAGAGAAATGTGCAGCTTTAGCAGTGAACAGAAAATGTTTCAGATTCTTCCCAGCATGCCATGATTACAGGAAAAGGACATAATATTTCTTTAAGCGTCATGGTCATTGCAGAGCTGATGATCATCTTCCACTGAAAGGTCTTCAAAAGACCATGGAAGTTGTAAAAGAACCCTTTCTCATAAAAAGTGTTTGCTGTTCTAAGGGGAATTCTGTTTTAGCATTTTAAAGCCAAAATAAAATGCCACAGGCTTGTTTCACTGATGTGTGTAGTAACAGTCTGTCTGTGTTTAAAGCTGTTACTCACTATTTCTTCATATGCTTGTAAACCATTTTAATGCTTTGGGGAAGAAAGGGCCTTCAGCTCAGACAAACCGAAATGTAGGAGAGCATTTGACAAAATGTTTTGGGGACTTCAACCTGTTTTCAGGGAAAGAGATCCTTAGTTCCAGAAGTTTTGTGTTAGTCACAGTAAGTGGTGTCCCTGGGTGACCCTATCTGTATAGGCTTCATGTACTTTTAAGTGCGTGTGGGGACCTAATCTTTAACGACAATGTTTTGAGGCTCCCGGCGTAGAGCTTACTCAGACTGTTAATGACTTTTCTAAAGCTGTCAGACTTATATTTTAATTACTCTGGTGTCTGGAATCAGCAAAGTTTTTTTTCTTGTACACCTGCATGAGTAACAGACTGATTTTATTTTGAGTCTTCCTTTCCTAACTATTTTTATCTCCATCGTCCTTCCTTAGATCAGAATAGCAATGTTTTCTTACACTGGAATCTTGTCTTTAGTCTTTCAGTTAGGTTTATGCTCCAGGGCACAAAGCTATCAACTTGTCTGAACTTATTAAAAGAGTACAGAGAAAAGAACTTACACACGGCATCCAAATATGTCTGCAACTATCCCTTCTTAACCACCTTTGTGCTCAACGTCTTGTATGGTCAATATCCTTAAGGTTTGCCTGTGTAATGCAAAGGTGCAAAAAAAATATAGTTTTATATTAATGTTAACAGACATCCTGCACATTACAAAATAAATGTGAGCTAATGAATACAAGGCAATAGGTAGAGGGATAGTAAAAAACCGAGATAAATGTTTGAGGCAAGTGATTAGACCCTGTTAGCAGTTGCTGCAGTGGAGAATTCCATATGTGGGTTTTGTTTAAAAGGGTGGACATCATAAATAGCTTGTTTCATCAAATTAAATGCCCAGAAAAAGCTTGTAGTCAAAACTAATTTCTATATTCCTGTATGCTGTTTTACCTCTAGTGTAAATATCCCCACCATAGCATTGGGCATCTATGACAACTCAAACAGTAGAGTAACAGGCAGATTCTTCTGCTTATTAGTCCTACATTGCAACACGCAGGTTTTAACCTTTTAGTGCACAGTAGCCATAATTTAGTTACCCTTAACCCAATAAGCAAAAAAGCTTGCTTTTGTATTTTCTGCTTACTTTGGCATTGTCTTGTATTGTCTTATACAATTAAATATAAGGAGTTTAGTATTAGGTGTCGACTAGCTTTGTGTTTTTATCTATCTTGTCCTGTCTTTTATTGTTTCATAACAGCTGTTTGTCCTTAGTTAAGACAAGGGTCGGAATGGAGGGTTTATCACTGATCATAAAAAATAGGTGCAATGTGAAAATGGATCACGAGTAATTAAATGTCAAACTGGGGCCATCAAGCATCTCATCTTAATCAAGAAGGATGGACTGTGAGTGTTGGAACCAATTTCCAGGTATGTGCTTGAGCAGATGTGAGGCAAGTAGTTTGGAAATTGTTAATCCAGACGGATTTAAGGATCTGTATGAATTAGGAACAGAAACAATGGTAATGCACAGGGCTGTAGCTAGGGTGAGGTGAGTGAGGCACTCGCCTCAGGCACAGCTGCGCAGCTGCAGCCTCCAGGACTGGTTGGGGAGATCATGGATCTTTGGTGATGAAATCTTGATGGTTCAAACTTTATATGTAAAGTTCTTATTGTCTAGTTAAATGTGTGTGCAATATACAGTGAAGGAAAAAAAAATATTTGATCCCCTGCTGATTTTGTACTTTGGCCCACTGACAAAGACATGGTCAGTCTATAATTTTAATGGTAGGTTTATTTGAACAGTAAGAGAGAGAATAACAACAAAAATATCCAGAATAATGCATTTTAAATGAGTTATGAATTGATTTGCATTTTACTCAGTGAAGTAAGTATTTGATCCCCTATCAATCAACAAGATGCCTGGCTCCCAGGTGTCTTTTATACAGGCAAGGAGTTAAGATTAGGAGTACTCTCTTAATCAATCAGATTCCAAACTCTCCACCGTGGTCAAGACCAAAGAGCAGTCCAAAGATGTCAGGGACAAGATTGTAGACCTACACAAGGCTGGAATGGGCTACAAGACCATCACCAAGCAGCTTGATGAGAAGATAATAGTTGGTGCAATTATTCACAAATGGAAGAAGCACAAAATAACTGTCAATCTCCCTCGGTCTGGGGCTTCATGCAAGATCTCACCTCGTGGAGTTTCAATGATCATGAGAACGGTGAGGAATCAGCCCAGAACTACTCAGGAGGATCTTGTCAATGATCTCAAGGAAGCTGGGACAATTGGTAACACACTATGCCGTGAAGGACTGAAATCCTGCAGTGCCCGCAAGGTTGCCCTCTCAAGAAAGCACATGTACAGGCCTGTCTGAAGTTCAACAATGAACATCTGAATGATTCAGAGGAGAACTGGGTGAAAGTGATTAGATGAGACTAAAATCGAGCTATTTGGCATCAACTCGCCATGTTTGGAGGAGGAGTAATGCTGTCTATGACCCCAAGAGCACCATCCCCACCATCAAACATGGAGGTGGAACAATTATGCTTTGAGGGTGTTTTTCTGCTAAGGGGACAGGACAACTTCACGGCAAGAAAGGGACGATGGATGGGGCCTTGTACTATCAAATCTTGGGTGAGAACCTCCTTTCCTCAGCCATGACATTAAAAATGGGTCCAGCATGACAATGACCAAAAACACACAGCCAAGGCAACAAAGGAGTGGCTGAAGAAGAAGTACATTAAGTTCCTGGAGTGGCCTAGCCAGTCTTCAGACCTTAATCCCATAGAAAATCTGTGGAGGGAGCTGAAGGTTTGAGTTGCCAAATGTCAGCCTCGAAACCTTAACGACTTGGAGAGGATCTGCAAAGAGGAGTGGGACAAAATCCCTCCTGTGATGTGTGCAAACCTGGTGGCCAGCTACAAGAAACGCCTGACCTCTGTGATTGCCAACAAGGGTTTTGCCACCAAATACTAAGTCATGTTTTGCAAAGGGGTGAAATACTTATTTCACCAAGTAAAATGCAAATCAATGTATAACTTATTTGAGATGTGTTATTCTGGATTCTTTTGTTGTTGTTCTGTCTCTCACTGTTCAAATAAACCTACAATTAAAATTATAAAATGATCATATCTTTGTCAGTGGGCAAACGTACAAAATCAGCAGGGGATCAAATAATTTTTTCCTTCACTGTAGATAACGTCCTGAAAATGCTTGATTTATTTGAAATATAAATGCAACTTTGAAAACTAAAGAAAAGGTCATTGTAATTTCAGAGATTCTGGATGGAAGTGTGGGCTGACTAAACAGTCTAGGTTCCAATGCAATAAATATGCCTACAACAAAGATTCCTTTTCAGATGTAACTTCAATGTACACTGGTGTACACCGGCATCGCCGGCTTTCTGCTGTCCGATCTGCTGTAACAGCTCCCGGCATGAAAGCCGGAAAGCTGTTACATTTCGTTCGATCGTGCAATCGGGCATTCCCTTCCGGGTTGCGTCACTGCTAACGTAACCCGGAAGTTCATCGGAGGAATATCCGGTCCTCCCATGAGGCACAGACGCTGCGATCTCTAAGCACGTCTATGAGGACCTGCATAGAGATCACAGTGTGATCGGTGCAGAGGGATGGCGGGGAGGGGGAGTGAGAAACCATGTCTCTTACCCCCCCTCCTGTCCTGAAACAGAAAAGCAGAAAAAAACACGTTTATTCATTTAAAAAATAACTAAAAAAATAATAAAATAATAAATAAATAATATTAAAAAATAATAATGTGAGCTGTGATATCATTGTGAAACCATTATTGTACATTTTTGGATGAGTGTTGTCTGATATCATAGATTAGTATTGTTTTTAAACATTCAAGAATATCTTCTTCTGCTGTGTATGGATACTATTGAGATTGTGCCAGCTAGTCACATACCTCTGTAGTGTAACTGAATGGGTTACAAGAGAAACAATCTCAACTGGCCCACTTAGCAGAGCCACCATCTAACAGGACAGTCTGGCCCGGGTTTCTTGGTGCAGACCCCCTGAGCTTTCTGCCCCTGTACATAACAACATTAGGCTCAGATTTAAGAGTTGCACTACAGTGTGATTTGTAAGAGACACCATTTCAATGATTTTTAGGGACAACCCTGGGACTACTGTTTATAATACTACACATTTGGAGGCCCTCTGCTGGAGTTGTCCCACCCTGACCTATGTACTGATGTGAACTACAATTGTCATAATGTTAGTGCATAGTATATCATTGCTATTTAAACAATATGTATCAGTGTCCCATTTTGTTTGGTAAAAATGACTGGGCACAAAACATATGTTTTATCGTAACCATACATAAGTTACTGAGAATATACCATAATTAAAATACAAAATATCCCTAGTGAAAGTGAACTAAGAAGTATAACTACTATATTATACTATATTATAATTTTTCAGTTACTATCATCTAAATCGACGAGAACATGTCTCTAAGGGGAATGTTTCCACAATAAAAGAACACTATGCAGACGATGCAGTTTTCAGAAAACAGTCTCAATTTCTGAAAAGCTGATATTTTGATGAGTGTTTTGAAATTACTTTTGTAGAAGTTAAAAATAGAGATAGGCAATATATCCTACAGAAGAGCGAATCTTCCAAACAAAAGAACATTACATAGCTGGAAATGGTCCAAATATGAGACATAAATTTAGAGAAGAAAGAACAAATGGAACAGTTCATGTGTTGAGTTAAATGTGTACATTTTTTTAATCAGGGAAAGGGGTATAACTATGTTATTCAAATATAGTCAATGTTAATACATAGTTATGTCAGAAGATTAACAATTGTCTGCAATTAAGAAATGCTATTATGCTTCAGTGCTTATCACCCCTGATGCACCATTTAGAGCCGGCTCAATAAATTATGCTGCCTGGGCCTGAGGTTGAAATGCTGCCCCATCAGAACCACGCTCACCAAAACTACACCCACATCCATTGTTATATCATGATTAATAAATTTACTCACTCATGTTCTCACACACTCTCATAATATATTCCTACCTTCTCCACTGACTGCTTCAGTATCCCTCTCTCTTTTCACGCAGACCCTTTTTTGTTTTTCTATAATTCTATAATTGGCACTACCCAAGTCCTTTGCCCCTAGTTGGTAACTCACATACACATTGGCACACATTTTTACGCACACTTACACACACGGATTCCTACTCACCCACATACACATCCATGCTCACACACATCACTCTATGAACATAGTCACATCCATGCTCACACACAAACCCTAGTAACTCACATAAACCCTTGCACACACTCACATTTGGGCAGGCTTACATACTCATGCACAAATTCTCTCTCACACACCTTGCACATCCTTGGTCACACATTCACATTCATGCTCACACACAAACACTTACGCATACATGCTTATACACACACACATCTAGGCTCACAGACTCTTACACAGTCACATCCATGTTCACACACTTTCACATTCTTGCTCACACACTTACACATCCATGCTCACATGCATATCCATAACCATGCTCACACACAGCTGCACATCCATGCATGCATGCATATTCCCTCGCTCACCACTTTCCTCAACTACAACTTCCCCTCTGGCTGTGAGCAGATTTCCGTTTAACTACGGGGTCATGTGATCCCACTATGCTCCTGGTTTTTTGGTAGTACACCTTTGCTTCAGGTGCAATTCCACAAAAGGAAGTACATAAAAGTCCAGATTAATGCAGATAGATTAGTTGGGAAAGAGGGTTAGAGAATTGTCTCTCCACAAATCTATCCATAAAGAGCAAATTGCCGCCCCTGTCCCATGGGCTCACCACCACCAGTGCTAAACTGCATCTCTCTTACACCTTGAACATACCTGTGAACTTCCACAGGCAGGCTACTTGGAGCTGTCCCTCTTTACGGACAGAAATGAGCTTGGCTAAATGCTGCTGCTTCGCATTTAGGAAGGGGAGGGCTTGACATGGAGCTTCCAGGTTATATTTGGACAGTTTCTAGATATTCCAGTGAATAGGCACAAGGACCGAATAAGGTGTGACATGAGCATAAAAAAACCATACAGCATGGATGGGCTGAATAGTACTGTGCAGCCATTACAGTCTGTTTCTATTTCTGGAAAAATATATTTTACAATAACTCAACTATTATTACATTAAATATTTTTCTTTAACCCCTTAAGGACAATGGGCGGTCCCTAAACCCATTGAAAACAATGCATTTTGAGCCCATACATGTACAGGCTTTGTCATTAGGCAGTTAAATACATAAGGCCTTGATCCTTTTTAATGGAAACTTGACATACCATCGTACTACATCAGTGTTAAGATACCTAGGGACATATTGTCTTATTTATTCCAGATTCCTTATTATAGCTCTCTAACTATTAAATGATCATAACATTTCTGAAAGAAAAGGTTAATCACATTTATACATTTTAATTTCGTTTTTGGAGCAATTCCACCATTAAAGTTATAAAATTATAATCCTTCATTAAGTGGATGTGCCATTTTAATTAGGCCTAATTGATCAGCAACATCCACCTTCAGGCAATGACATTCGAACCTATGTAGACAATCTGCGTTCTAACAATAAAGATCTGTAAACACGTTTTAGCTTTAACAATATTCTTTGCTGTTTTAGTGCTTTAGTGCCGATTTCATTGGTTCCCACGTTCCATTTTTCTACTTTGCTCAATATTTTCCTAGATCCTGCTGTGATTATACATTTCTCATTCCTGGCACAGCTTGTCGATGGTGACATATGACATAAGATCTCATGTGTGATTTACTCATAGGTATTCATAGATGGTAGGATACATCCCAGTCTTTGAATACTGTAGTTTCAAGAGTAGAAACCACTCCAAACTGTATCATATAATAAAATAACCACTGAAATTAGTCTAATTCATAATAAAGGAGTCATGCTATGTAACGAACAATTTTTATAACAAATCACTGAAATATTATTAAGATAACAGATGTAGTATATGTTGCTATTACAATTAAACTTTAGAGTTACTGCATGACATTTTAACTTGACATTTTTAACATGTAAGGTATACAAAATATGATATGATATGCAAAACTTAAGACAAAATTGTTGTCTCCTCCCTGAAAGTCTAAAGAATTATTAAGAAGGATGCTTATTCTTTATATATGGTTATATTTTTTTCTAATTTTCTGACAACATGACAAGCCTAACTCCTTAGTAAGGGCCAAACCTGGTTTCATACATACATTGAAGCATGTATATTCGAGTAGTCCTCTTTCATGCAGGTTTTGAAATGTACAAAAACCTTGAACCATCCCAGCTGAAACAGATATAATTCTCCAGGCAGACAGTTACTTGACGACTCTGGTAATGGGTGCCTGGGTGACATGCCTGGGTGACATGCCTGGGTGCGCCCCTGGTGGTTCCTCAACCTTTTAATGTCTCTTTAAATGTGATGATTTCATTATATTATACTACCACGCAGAAATATTCCATTATATGTCCACATCAAAGATTTAATGGTAAAATTGTGTGAAATCTGGATTTAATATCTAATTATTTGTTCATTGTGAGTATATAAAGGAAACATGTTCTATGAGACAGGACAGAAGTATTTCAAAGGGGTTTGTTCACTAAAGTAGGAGTTTGCGAGTAAGTTAGTTTAAGCTCACTGACTGCGCTGCGGTAAGAGCGCTTCTCCTTCAAGAAGGAGCATGATCACAATATACTTTTTCAATTTAACTATGTGTTATATAGGGCCAACCAATCTATTGTTGCAAGAGGAGCACATTGGGGTTGAGTCTTTATAATGCAAGTCAGTGAATTGAGTGAAGTCAGTGAATTGAAACACCCAACTCCATTTAAATCCCCCACTTTAGCACCCAGAGGTGCTGCATATATTTCTAAATATATTTTTAGGAAATCTGAAATGTTACACGTTAGTTATTTCCTATTTCCTCTCACAACCTGCCTACATGTATGACTATAGCAAGGTATATCAGACTGCTAACTGCTTGGGAAACAGACGGGCTATGGCCTTGTTCATAATTCTGGCTTTTAGGATTTTAAACCTCAGTGGATTGTTTTTATGTGTGTCTTGTGAACAGATGTTAGCTTACAATACATCAGCGCCGAGTTTCCCCCCGATATTCAGTATTAAATCGTAATAGCATGTCTGACCTTGAAGGGGAACAAGCGTACACTAATAAGCAAAGAATCCTTCAATTTATAATAAATACATGTGTCCTTTCACCAAAACATCAAATAAAAAGATTTTCCAAATGGGATCATAACCCTGAAGCATGCAGCCTTGAAATAGATGAAATCACCGTGTGCGGTTTTAATAACTATTTGCATCTTTTCAGCATTCAAAAAACATACAAGCCCTGCCCTTAACCTTTCACAAAGATGCTTAATTTTTTAACCTGTTTACCTACACAATTATTGATTTAAATGCATTGTCTAGGATTTTCATGTAGGAGAAAGCCTATTTAATTGGTTAGAACATGTATATTAAAGCAAGTATACAT
>VKOC01032635.1:0-19696 GCA_009364415.1 Spea multiplicata | reverse complement strand
TATATATATATATACAGTATATCTATATCTCTAGTGTAGTATATATATACAGTATATCTCTAGTATATAGTATTGTAATCCATCCTCCTTCCTGTAGATTCATATTTTTACCGTGACAGCAGGAATAAAATACGTCGTCTATCACAACATTATTGTTCCACGGATCTCTCCGGCGGCTCAGCCTCGGCCTTCTCTGCAAATATTTGAAACCTGCGTTAAGTCTGCTGCCTCTACGAGATCCTCCGGCGATCGCTTCTGATCAATACGCGTAATCAAGAACATTTATAGCCTGGCTGAGCCGACAAACACCTCGGTGACTCTGAAGGTCAGCGGTTCAGGTAGCGGCCGGCTGGTCGGTCATTTAATCCTGCGGAGGAGAACGCGGGACATGCGCCGGCTAATTGGGTAATAATGCGGTGATAATAATGCATTCATTGTATCCGGAAAGGGTTTGGAGATCAAAGGTTAGGAAACACTTTGTAAGTGAAAAGTTGGTTTAATTAAAAAAGATGGGACAGAAATATTTCAGAGGAGTTTTTGCAATCTCTTCGTTGGTTAAATTAACCCTTCGGGCGGGGGATAAGTAGCCGATGATATCATTCTTTTTTTAGAATTCTTTGTAATTTAGAATTTAGCTGATTAAAAAGAGAAATCGTTTGCCTCGCTCATCCTTATTAAGTAAAAGTTGTAGCTTTAATTTCCGTTCACACATTATATTCCCACCGCGCAGCGTCATTTGCATTTAAATTCATTTGGTTGTTTTTTTTGGGGTTTTTTTGAGAAATTGTCCGGCACAATGATGTGCGGAGACCTTAACCACCTTCCTGGCCCCTCGGCTGCGTTCTTCCTTATCATTCTCCCAGCAGCATTAAATGATGGGATAAAACAGAAAGCCATGAAATTAGATGCATGAATATTTAATAAAGTGCCAGCCTTGGCAGGGAGCCCAGGGGTATTACCTGATATAATTGTACCCAACTCCTACGGGGATCTCAATCCGAAGAATCGTAAACTCAGGAAGAGAACACAAAAAAAGACAAAAACAGAACTCCTGTTTCGTAGCGCGGAGAGGGCTCAGGGGACGCTGCCGGGGCTGCCGAGTCTCCTTAGATTCCTTGATACTGTAACAAGGTCACTTTTCAAACGGTTTTTCTTTTCCTGCATGTTTATAGAAAGTCTGCCATTCACATCTTTGTGTTTAAACCACACAGTCCTATGCGCGCCATTCAAAAAAAACAGACAAGGGTTCTTCTTATCGTTGATCATGCGCCAGGATCGCTGCGAAAACAATATAGAACACCCAAGACACTGAAAAAACACGGAAAAAACATTGTTTGTTTGGTTCTGTGCAATTATAATTCACAAAAAAACTATTGGAAATCCTTCCCCATTATTTAGAAGAGCGGAGGTTACTACAGACAGACGGGGGGTCCGCGTGCCGCGGGATCAGCGCAGTCTAGACAGATGGAGTTAGTAGCTGAAACATTCCACGGGTTTCCACGGTGACTGCACCACATTGACAGTTTGCACTAGAATTGCTCTGAATAATAAAACCTCCCGTATTGTCCGGATAAAGGACGCGTGACTGATGGAACCACGCAGATTAAATATAAATTGGCAAAAAACACAAGAAGGCTCGTTATTATTTTGGGGCTTTGAAGATTTAAGGAGGAAATGGGTTTTTTTTAGTCTCACAAATTAAACAAATGAAAGATTCTGCTAGGTTGGCTATGATGTCATGCGGCGATGTCATAAATGGCAAAAAGTGTAAAACAAAAAACATTTTTCTTAGCGTTTGCTGGATGTGTAGCTCATTGATGTGGTCTGTATGATGGACGGAGATTTCACTCCAACTTTTTGTTGTACGCATTGGGCAATCCTGTTCTAGAACCCATGCCAACCAACGTTCTAGAACATTTTCTCCATTCAATCTCCTGTCGCTCTGTGCTTCGTATCTCCAGTTCTCTGTAGAATATTTGCCCCTGTATTCTCTGCGCTCAACAATCTGTCTCCGTGAAGCTAACTGCCCCAACTTACTGCCCCTTACACCGAGGTCGCTAATGATTTGTTCCTCTGCAGGGCTTATGATCGCGGTGCCCACAGTAACGGCACAGAATCTTAACTCCGATGAATAATGTTTTGAGGATTTTTGAAATTATTACTAGTATTATTTTACTTGGTGTAGCGATTGAAAAAAAATCTCAATCAGTAAAGGTTGGATATTTATTTTCAATGCATCCAGGCAACAGGAGCTAAGAAAATCTGATTTAAAAAAAGAAATTCAAATAAACATTTAAGAAAATAAGAATTTGACTCTTCCTCAGCGGGATGGAATAAAGTCATTCTTTTTCTGAATCATCCCTTCTGTTTCCCTTTATATAGAATAATTAATAAAATATCTCACATTCTGGCCGCCAACACCCACCCCGCTAAGAACGCGGCCGGCACAGAACGCCATATTACCCGGGTCACGCTTTGCAGCAGCTGTCGAGTCCTCTTCGTAACTTCATCTGGTGCATGAGCAGCATGCAGCTTCCACACAGCCGCGCATGCACAAGTAAACACATGGATTCAAAATATTGCATATTATTTAACCATATAAAAAGAAACAGAATAAGGATTATTTCCTAAATCTATAAATTATGTTCCATTCCATGAAATTCCGTAGTTACTTTCTGTCTAAGAGTAATAAAAAAAAGTAAAAAAAATAAAAAAGAGTAGTAATAAAAATACATGAAAAAGTAAAATGCATTTTGTGTTCTATTATCTCGGGTTAATTTGATCTCAGCTCCAAGATCCCTACCCTTCCCCGTCTGAGTGTAATCGCTCCTGCGTCAGTCCCCCGGGCAGCCGGTGAGCGCCCCTAGTGGCAGGTGTTGGTGTTTCTGGCTACCGAGCAAGGCAGCACTCAGTAGACCCTCTTCCCGCTGTTCTCGTCTCGCTGGCGGTGAAAGGGTTATATGGCACACAATATATTCTCTCATACATGGCAGCGGGGGCTTTAATTCTAAGAATAGCGAAGGAGATAACGAAGGCGCGTAATTTTTATGCAACAATATCGCCCCCATTGTTTGGATGAAATTCTGCGTCACCTGAAAGCTTCTGCTCTTCTCTAGGAAGGATCTGTCATGGTATCCGCTTCACACCGCTCCGTACGCACCCTCACTCAGCCGCTCTCTTTCATTATACCGCGGCTGTCATGGTTTACCATCGTATCCATCACAGACTTCATGGCGGGTTTGTGGACAGAAAGATATATTTAATAAATTAACATATCATTAATATACGGTGTGATTATTTTACAAGCTGTAAGTGGAGCAGTGCAGTTCTTGTTAGATTTTTGCGGATGATGTGGTCGGTAAGTCCCCGGGGTCGGTGGTTCGGTGTTACTGCGCCGGGTCTTCACTAGGGTCTGATTCCCGCGGCACAGTACAGAGAATATTTACTGAATTCCGTGATCAGTCCGGGCTGCCACGTGTCACAGGTATGAGGTCATTATCCAGCAACCATCTTGAATATTTCTTGCCTCTGAAAGGAAGCTTCTCCCTCAGTCCGGCCCGCAGCTCCTTGTTATCTCCTCTCAGGCCTCGTTTCCCTCTGACGGCGGCATTTTGCACAGTGGTACGAAGTTGGTATCCTAATTGTCTGCTTCTGGGACACAACAACTGCCTTATAATTTGCTCAGAAATATCCGGTACCGTGGTGACGATGGGTAAAGAAGCGTGGAGATCGTGGTGGCTCATCCACAAAGTGTCATAAAGCAACTGATTATCTTCAATGACCGCCATCCCCAATCGTGAAGAACTCTGCACCCTGCGGGACACAATAGATCCACACAACGCGGACGGCCATAGCTGAGGAGCACTCGCTCTCTGACGTCATTCTCCTTCTTATGGCTGGAGTTAAAGCGGCTCCTCCTGTCCCTAATAATAATAATAATAATAATAATAATCACAAATAGTTTTTGCAGCCTGACCGTGTCGTTAACCTTCTACCTGCTTCGGGAACTTTGCTAAAATAATTGCATTTCATATCCGTCTCGAGCAATGAAGCTTGGCGCTGGATCTCTGACAAAGCGATGTCGGTCTCCTCCACCCCTGACTTCGTTCCCAATGGCTTCGCTAAATGCTTCCTATCCGATAATCCAGTCCTGCTGGTGAAGCTCCCAGTATATTTCCTTGACGCGGTGATGAATTTATCCCCGGGTCCCGAGGTGCGAGGCTCCCGCACGCCGCGTCCCCAGACTCTTTGCTTTTCTTAATAAAGTCTAATCAGTTCATCGCAGATCCCCGGGGCCGGTTTGACGAGTTGCCATTTGTTCTGACAAACACCCGAGCTGCATTTCAAAGGCTAATGGCTGGGCCGTTCAGCTAAATATATGTGAGCTATACACCTGCCAACGACATAGAACAAAAATATTGAAGAAATAATAGAGACAGCAATCAAATCTCTGAAGCCTGGAGTAACAGGGGGGCCGCTCTATCCTTTTGAAGCCGTAAAGATAAACCGGTGAAAAATACGGTCTGCAAACATAGAAAAAAAACGCACAGGCCGGTCCTCAATTATCCCAGAGGGAGCCGTAAAATCGCAAGCTGCAGTTAAACCGCGGCCAGTTGGTAAATCCATCAGCCGCTCGGCCCCTGAAACGCGTCACCCGCGCCGTGACAAAGAGCCCATTTTGATTTCTCTTCTATTCTTGGATTTGGAGATGTTTATGTAAATGTGACATTCAGTTTCTGCACTCATTACAGCATTAGGGTCGCATCTCCTTTCTTCTACCATTTTTTTGGAAAGTCAATGACATGAAATGAATTTACCCCATGAATAAAGGATCGCAGAGCCGGGTCTGTGACGTCCCTGTAACATGGGGGGTATTTTTTACGTTTAGGGGGAAAATTCCATCCAGAAACCCAGCTCAGAACATCGCGGGGCAGTTAAATGCCTTTAAAAACTTGGGCCGTGGATATTGCACATTATAGGGGCATTTGGCGAGATACCCAACTATTATTAGCATGAAGATTATTAAATCGAAGATTCGGGGAAGAGATCACTATAATATCTCAGGACCAACGAGTCAGCCGGTGTTACCCTACAAACCATCTTTATGAATCAATCTATTTTCTTAAATGTATTAAATACTAAAATCTACAAGATTTATGAAAGGAGCAGAACCCCCGATGGGAGTGCCCCCCCCCATAACGATATCTCTGATCTGGAGACAAACTATTTTGGGGAAAGAGTAGTTTGTGTAGCTCGTGCTCGGTGAGGAATTTCTATTCCCTTTGACGATAATCAGCCTGGTTTGCTTGGCAAATTAATTAGGGGGGGGGATTTCTGCTTCCTCCCAGACCTCAAGGTATCCAGAATTAATCTCCATCAACCTGATCCTGTTGGTTATGGCTTTCCATGTAGAAGACAAATTAGTGCAGACATAGGGTTTATTTTTTTATAAAATTATCTTTAATATTTGTTGGGTTCCAAACCCCTCTGGATTCATCCCTCTGCACTTATCATTTATTTCAGAAATCATCCAAAAATTGTATCTTTTCATCTTATTTTTCCTCCATTTTAAGAGAATTGCACCAACGCCGCGTCCAACCAACACATTGTATGAACTCAAGTTACCAAACTGTCCTCCAGCATGGCGCATGTTCTCGCTGGATGTTCAGCTTACGCTGTTTCATGCTGATCTCTGTTTCTCAGACAAAGTCATCTATATGGAAAGTCCTATTTTTTATATTCTTAAACAGCCCCCCCCCCGCCCACCTTTGTTCTCTTTTCAAGTGAGAACCGAATCACCTAAAAACGGGAGACAAATTGCAACAGAAGCGTCAATAAGAACCGCATTAATCTCCGGAAAAGACAGCTCCTCGTCTCTCCGCCATCAAAGGCCCGTTTTATGGTTTCCGAATCGGTTCCACTCATTGGATAATGAGGAATCTTCCCGGCAGAGAGCCTTTCTGGAGGATGCCTCATTCTTTCAAGAAGAGTTTTATATTTACACTTAAAAGAAATGCTTTAACCTCAAGGAGTGGGTAGAGACGATGCTGTTCCGCAAGAACAAAGGGATTCCTATTTGAATGGAAAGACTATTCTGAAAATATTATTTATTTCAACATCATTACCGTCTGTGACAAATGGGGCCTAACCATTAACCCATTGGGGTAACTGAAGCTTGTGCTGAATGAGTCTTAACGGAATACATGTGTGAGGTCCCACTGCAACCAATGGAAGCTAATTACTGCCCCACGTGTAGCATTTTGCTGCTATGGACGCCATCGTTGGAAAAGGGCTGACATGCGCCCTGAAAGGTTCGGGACCATTACTCCAGAAAGTAATGAATATCGGTACAGAGTATAATCAGGGGTATCGGAAAAGTAAGTGGGGGGGGGGGATTCACAACAATCTTTTATTACTGGCCGGAGAAACGTGGCATCCAGATGCGGAGTCCACAGGCGCCCCTGAGAGCGCGGAGCCACCAATAGTCTGCTGCTGTCACCAGTATTTACTCTCATTTGTATAAATAACTAATGTGATTTGACACAATAAGGACAGAACCGTGAGAAGCAGAAGTCGCTCTTCAAATATTAATGGGATAAATGTACCACAGGCCGCAACCTGCTCTTTTTCTTTTATTAAGCATGAATAATGGGTCCTGGTGCTGCACCACGGCTGGAATCTATAATAAATGCCGGCGCGCGAGCCCCGTGAAAGGCCGGCGCATTTTCTAATGGAAATGGATTCTGAAATATATTCATATTTAACGGTGTTTAATTAACTTTTCTTGTACGTTAAGTCTCCAAAGTTCATTGTTGCATTAAGATGTGTCTGGGGTGAGCAGACCCCGGTGCAAAGTGCGAGGACTAAGCTCACGTCCGGGGACTAATGCCTGTCACGTCTCATCCTGGTCTTCCCAGGCCGTCTAGGGCCAGGTGCTTTGGGTTTCTTAGCAGGTGACAGAAGCCTCTAATTCCGGAGTCTTCCAGACTTTAAAAGAACTCGATGGAACTTAAACTTATGTTGTTAGAAGCGACGGCCATTGACGCAATCCAGAGATTGTATAGAGGCTCCGCTCCATCTTCATATCATCACACGCAGTCTGGGCCCTTGTAACGGCCGCGTGGACTGATCAATCGCAGGTCTCTGTGAATCATTTATTTTGCTTGACATCAAACGGGAGCCTCGCTAGTGGATGAGAGGAGTGAGGAGTCCAGACTCGTTAATGGTCTTGGAGATTCACAGGCTGACTTTGCCAAATTGTTGAGAATCCAGCAGATGAGATTCGTATTATCAGAAAAATAATAGCAATTTTTTTCACTGTAATAATAATAATGATAGTCATTTGGCTCTGAAGCCCTGTCTCCTTGAACACATCTCTGTCACCTAAACAATACACTCATCAGCAGCACCGGCTCGGGGCGTATTATTTCCCAAAATGAAACACCATGTTCTGATTTCTTGCTTTGTTTGATATATTTGAATATCTTAGTCATTTATACTTAATAATAATAATAAATTATATGACGTTCTTTGTGCAATAGGTTCACTGAACTGTCTTTATAGACATCCTCCTAGACTAAGTCTCACTCTAAAGTCCTGAGTGTCAGGCGGGTAATCCAGCCCCGGCTTCTCTTAAATTACTGACGCTTTCACTCGAACTTTCTCCTCCTCGTTTAAAACCTGCTGCGGCCGCGTTCTCCTCCGCTCCTCTCTCCTTCTGTAATATTCGCAGCCTGCGCGAGATGCTTCCCCGAGCTAATGAGCTGCTAACGATATGACAACCAGAACAATTAAACATTTGTTTGTTTTATTTTAGCTCATCAGATACTTCTCAAAATACAAAACAAATAGCGAGAATGTATGGCGCCTCGGAGCCGAGGAGGGAGGATTGTCATTCACAGAGCCGTCGCTGTATAATGAGGACACCTGTTCTGACAGCATTAACCTCCTCATTTATAATGATTTTAATAACTTCAGCAGCTTTTCTGCTACTGGATGAAAAGTAATCATTTGTGGGATAGATTATTTGCTATTATTGGGCGTCGGGGCACCTTGAGGGACGGCTGCTGGGACGTGAAAGACGTTCGTCTGATTCCATCGCCAGAGGAAAAAATCCCGGAGAGAAGATTTGGGCCAGAAACCTTTCCGAATATTAACGCCGCAGCTAATAATTTTTTGCCCCCTGGTGAGATGTGCGGTCCTGGGGGGGGGGGCAGATGAACATTCACTTTGATTGACAGGCAGGTGTTCAGACTCCTTGGCCTAAAAGGATTAACGCTGCGGGACGTCGCATGATTGAGGCGAGGTGTTCAGTTCCATTTGTTGATCCAAACCCTATGTGTTCCTTAATAAGAGGTTGGAGGGGCTGTGGGAGGATTTCCGGAGATGCTAATTACAGCTTGAAATGTTCTGAGGTTCTGAGTGCCGTTTTTTTCCCTCTTTGATGCAGAAATTAATGAATTTAAAAAATATACACTAAAGAGATAGGCCGGGGCTGGGGCGTGTGACAGCCAATGAGAGACCACAGCTTACTCCTTACGTTCTTATTGGTTCAGGAAAATTCTAAATAAGGATTTAGGAATTCAAGATGTTTGTGCCTGTAATGTCCGCCAGGAAAGATCCTAAACCGCCACTCATCTCACGCACGTTACTTAGGGCAAGGTAACAATTGTTTCAAAAGGAAATAACAAATTGATATCTAATTTTCCCGAAATAAGTCACATTCTTACCGCTGTAACTCCTTAAAAAAATGTTTCTTACATCCAGTGGCTAGTTGGGTGTTTTTTGGGAAGCCTCTTCAATATTCTGATGTTCGTCGTCTGCGTTGAAGCTGCGTCACCCGTGTGATTTACGGCAAATCAATTAATGCCCTTTAAATTTGCCGGTTGCCAAGTTATTGCCGATCCAACAAATGAGATTCATTATTACAAAAATAATGTTTTTTTCCATAATAATATTAACCCCTTAAGGACAATGGGCGGTCCCTAAACCCATTGAAAACAATGCATGTTGAGCACGTACATGTACGGGCTTTGTCATTAAGTGGTTAATAATAATAATACTCTATGATTCTAACAAAAAGCACCCAAGACATCTTCATCCGTGTCCCTCATACCCCGTGGACCGTGGGACTCGCTAGGTGTAGGGAAGGATTAGTATTCCCTTGCGCATGGCCACATCTTCTAAAGCCCTGATACGGCCGGTCAGTTCCCATCCCATCGGGAACAAAATACTCAGTAACTTTCAGCTTTGTACAACCCTTCTGTTCTTTGCATTGAGGATCCCTTAATCCAGCACTTGTATTCCTGCCTCCTTCTCCTGCGTTGGGCGTCTGGAACGCTGCGTCCTCTTCGGAGCTCTTATTCCTCCTTTCGGGGTCCCGTGTCCCCCGCTCTCTCTTATCTTTCCCTTTACAGGCCCTGCTACACACAAGTGAGGCCTTCATCTCAGCGACAGGCTTTGTAATGATCCACAGAGCCGTCGGCGCTCTTCTCTTCTCTTCTGCTCAGTAAACCCGGCTTATCGCTTTCTGAAAAATATACTTAATGAAAAACTTAACGTCACGCGGCGTGGAAAGAGTTAAACTACATTAAAATTAACACGGGAAAGAGGAACAACCGATAATGGATTGCATTCGGTTCCAGGGAAAGGAGATTCGTTGGCTGTTTGTTATAAAAGAGACTCGTAGATTCTATAGGTGGAGGAATTTAGTGATTCCGGGTATGAAACAGTTCATACAGCAACGTATAACATTAATGTATATTATTGGGGGGCTAACGGCGTATACGTCGTAATAACTCACCCTGAGGTTAAATGCTGCGGTCAGCGGGAACATTGCATTGATTACTATGGCGATTGCACCGCATTTAGCTCCACATTCTTATTTACCTGCTACAAGCTCCTAATGTACAAGTATTGTGTAGCTTTCCTTTGAAGAAAATAAAACTTGGCATAATCCCCTTAAAGGCATTTTTTATACAATATATGAGCAGAATGGGTAATGAGCCTCGTTGAGCTGCGTGCCGGCTGGGAGAATTGCCCCCCTGCTACTTCACTGGGGTTATTTCGAGTAACGAAAAGACCAGCTCAGCCTAATTACCTGTTTCATTCATGGTCTGCCTCGTCAACCTTCTGGGGTAATTTATCAAAATCACCCGGCTTCTACATTTTATGACCAAATGACTAAAAAAACCTTAATCTGACACATTGTTAAAAAAAACCCTCCCCTGTATTTCAGCATGCGCGGGGATTTCATGTTTTAAATACGCCTCTGCAGAAGTTTTGCTCACTTTTCAGACTGGAAGACTTTGATAAGTCGATCCCCATGGCTCTTGTAATGTATAAACCTGACATTGTCTGGCGTGCCGTGGGATCCGGACACAGCGGTGACATATTGTATCCAGAGATGTGAGGCAACGTTTTCAGCAAATTCTCTTAATCCATGAAAGGCTTTGCTCGTGGAAGAATTCTTCGCTGTCTTTCTTCGGAGCGAGCGGTGGTCGCCCGGCTTCTTTCAGATGCTGCTGGCAAAGCTTTGTGCACATGGGCTCTGCGTCCTTTCTGGATGTGCTGTGGCTCTAAAAAGCTGCTTCCTTTGGCACGAGAAACGTAGCTGCCAGTCTGCCAGGAAACCCACTGAGTCCATCTGCTCCCCCTGCTTAAACTTCCCTTTCTAATTGTATCTCCGGGATGCAGACTGGAGGATTTCAAGCCCCAAGAGGAGGACGAGGACTGGAAATAAAAAGGCAACGGCACATTTTGTAGGCAATTTGTTCCTCTTAGCTAGTTTTGCAATATTCGGCAGGAGAAATGTCCCAGCGTGCTCCGTTACATGCGCTTGGTTTGCTTTCCCTGACAAAACTCTGCTTTGTGTGTTATTCTATAAAAACACAGTTCTGGAAAAGCGGATTTTGAGGCCTCAGCTTTAGCCGGACTCTATCCAGCTCAGTAGGAATATAACGAGAGGATGCGTTAATATCGCTATTAAGGATTCGCTAATACGGTAAGTCAAATGGTTACTTCCACAAAGGGTTCATTCACACTCACATGGTGAGGCCGTTGCATATTCACCAACATGCGTGTTCTTTCCAAGTGCCTGCTACTTAAAATTTTTGAGACTTCCAGGCGAGGGCAGGCGAGTTGGAAGAAAACATGTCCTCTCCTGAAACTTGCAAAATTTAGTGAAACAACATGCGCCCCAACGCAATATCATTAAATAACAACAAAATAACAAAAAAATGTAAAAAATCAATCAATAAATAAGGCAAAACAGGGTCCACAGGAGACATCTAACCAGGAGATATGACCGTCACCAACCAGCCAACAAAATAAGCCTTGTGGGCATAGTCCCAAGCTCTAATATCACGCGCCTGCAGTGTGGGGTACGTTGGAAGGGGGTCTTCCGGCTGAATTGTGTGCATTCTGGACGTGTCTTTGACTTGGAGGAGCCGGCTGTGAGCAGCCACCATATCTCCAGACGGAGAAAGGAAGCTCGGCTGCGCGGCTATTAATCGCATTCTACACCATGTTCATAAAATACACCGAGCGTGAGGCACTATGATGTCATGTAAACTGATTTATTTTAAGCAGGGAACACGTCACACCATAAAGCGTGTTCTCTGAAGATCTACATGGAAAGGTGTAGTGGAGAGAGAAACTTCAGGTTGGGATATCTAAGGCCGGGATATATGGAGTCTTTAGGTCTTTTATATGAAGAACAGACCTCCGAGGTTCGAAAGCTTTGTATAACTTTACGTCTTTTCTATAAATAAACTGCATCAACTTTGACCACAAACTCCGTTTTCTCTTTGGGCCAATACAGCTCTATCCGTTTCTCTGACTAAAATCTCTGCACAGAATATTAGGTTTTTTGTTTCTTTTTTATATTTGTTCTTCACAAAGCGCCCCAGAGTATACATCACTCCTATATATCTATGTATTCAGCGAACCCATTCATCGAATCACAGCATCTATTTAAAGTAAACTCAAATTACGGAGGGGGGGCTTTTTAGCCTATTGGATTTTTTCCACAACTCGTTAGCGCACAAAATGTCGACTTGCAGATTGCTTTGGCAGGTGAAGAGTTAAAGCCCCAACGCTAATCTGCTAATTCCTGGTTTCCAGGCCAATGTCTCAGAAAGAATCACAGAGCGGGCAGCGGATTTATAACTCTTTCACCACGAGGCGCCGCGTGCCCTCCCGACAGCGATCTTAGGAAGAGCGCAATATCTGAAAGGTGCCGTCTTTACCTCTCAGCTCCCGTGGCAACGTCCCATTCTGCCGGCCGTTCACGGAAAGGAAACCGCAGTAAATCTTTGCGACGCTCGGCTGATCTGCGGTTATTGCGAGAAAACAAAAATTAATCAAACCGCCCCATTTTTTTGCAATGCCGGGAGCAGAGACGGCGCCAGAGTTCAACCAAACTAATTCTCCTTATTAAAGAGGAACGAGGCGTCGAGATGCGACGTCAAGAAAAAAAAACAGCGGCTGTGAAAATGGGATTTTTTTGTTATAAACTCTGTTTTGTTAGAATCAGCGAGGATTCTACAAAACGTTTCCTTGTAAGAGGCGCGATAGACAACCAAATGCAGCAATTATCAGCGGTGAGCGGAATAGAGCCGAGGTGAGCGGGGATATTCCTCCGACGCCGTGCCGTTATATATATAAAAAAAACATACAAAGAGGATTATTTCTATTTTAAAAATAACGTTTTTTATTACAATATATAAAATCTAAATAGTTTTAAACAAAGTTGGAAGAAACGGAAGGAGATTTGATGGTCGGCAGTGGAGCCCCTATATATTGGCTTTGTCTGAAGCCTGTAACCAACCCCCGTCAGTCGCTCCGGCTGCCGGCAGGGTAAAGGCGCCTTTTATCTGGAAGTCTTGTTTTCGCGAGTCAAACGGCCACCGGCGCAATAGACTGGTTAAAAAAAAAAAGGTATATGAGAAGTAAATAAAACCGTCAGTCCCGGTCTCTCGCGCTCGGAGGGAAAAGCACATTTCTATAGATGTGATGGCATAATTGTGGAAAGGTCTAAATTAATATTTTATTCAGCTGCCAATCTTGGGCTGTTTTCATTTTTTTGCAGGTTTTTCCAGGCCGCGTCGTGGCTGTCATTCTACCTGATGCCGGGAATCAGGCCGGTGATTATATATTGTGTGATGTCGCGTGATACGTTCGACAATTCAAAGAGCTTTAAGTGGATGTCACCCAGGCCAACACACGGCGAGTCCTATTATGTAGCAAGATTATACCTTTTAGCGGTCATCACCGGGGCGCGTCACATTCATCAGCAGCGGCAAACATAGCGAGGCTCTCGTCTCCAGCGCTCGGCGCGTCGGGGGCTCAGGAATTCAGGTGTGAGAGGCCGAGCAGGTGTCACCAATAAAGGGGGAGGGGTTAAGGGCGGGGAGTGGGCGTGGCAGGGGCAGATGCGTGGCTACCAGTGCCCGGCGTGTCTTGAGACGGCCACACAGCTTCTACAGCTGCCCCGACCTGCCCGAAATCAGACATTTGGGGTCTTTGCCTCAACCCTTGGCTACTGGTGTCAGTCGTTACCCCCGGGGTCTCTGCCGCGCATGTGTCCTTAGAAGCCACATTACCTTATCTGGAATTTGCCTGCCAGGAAGGCAAAAGACGAAAGTAATGTTTGGGTCTGTATAATTTTTAATTACATAAATTTATTAGCGGTGGGCTGAAAATATATACGTTGCCAAATATCAAAATAAAAATCATCACCTGAGATCGTCTTCGCTCTCGGTTGCAAAACTTACTAAACCACAAAATAACGTAATAACTAATCTGTGCATCTATACGCAACGGCAGCAAACCGCGCATGCACACATACGGTATATACCGAGCCGTGCACCTGCACAGACTTTAGTATCTGAAGCTTTATTGTTCCTGTCTTCACAAAATACTCTTGAACTTTACATTTACATGAACCGTGGGAGCGATAACGTGACTTTTCATAAGCCCGGCACGGACCCTGCGCGGTTTGAAGGGTCGCGGAGGAAGCGCGTGGCTCGGCCTCCCCTCTTCAGACATTTAAAGGGCAGCTGCTCGTTAGCGTGTCAGAGAATGAAGCTGAGCGCAGCACTCCGAGGGTTAAACCCACAAAGCCGGTGATGGAGACATAAGATTGCTCCTGTTGGCGGGTTTGTCAGCAGAGTCGTACAAATGCCTGGATGTGGCGTGTTGGGGCCGCGTGTACCGTGTAATATGTTAACGTCGGACACGCTGCCTGGGAGTATAATAACGATTAGCGCGTCCGGCGATATATGAAGTCTTCATGGCGCCTTCGGTGCATCCTGGGCCGTAATCAAATATCAGGGAGGGTTATTACGAGCCGGCGCTCGGCTCCTGGGGGTTTCAGCGGGGAGCGTAATAACTTCTGACCTGGAGTTAATATTTGGGAAGTGCTCTGGTGAGATTTACTAACGACGCCGCCTGAAAGACACAAATTGCGAGCTCCAGGAGCCTCGTTCTGTTCAGGCTTCAGACATTTTGAGAATAAGATATTCTAAAGGCCGTTGTAATAAATCACACTTTATATAAAACTATTTACGCGGCTTGGGGGGCTCCGCAGAGACGCTGAGAGGGGGACGTGAAGGATGAGCTTTCACAGAGGGGTCTGCAGCTTAATTTACTTCTCTAAGAAATGAGATTTCAGGGAGCAATTCCACCAATAACAATAATACGCAGTAACCGCTCCCGTCGCCCCCCTCACACCTCCAAAAACCTCTCTAATGCCCCCCGTGCCCCATTCTCTAGTCTCGCCTCAATCTTCACGAGCGGGGGGCTGTTAAGTGTTGTTTACCCCATTAGTTTCTCCAGGCCGGCCCCTCGGGAGAAGCGCTAACCTTCGCTGCAATGTTTGTTCCTTTATTTCCAGGAGGAGGTCGTCTGCGAGGAGGATGGTTACAGAGACTCCGTGCCACAGGGGCAGGAGAGCCGGAGTCAAACTCCTATCACTGCACAAAACAAACAGATGTGAGCCTCGGGGGGCTCCGTGTAGCAAAGCAGTGAGGTTAGGGGCAGACAGACCGGGAAAGAGCCCCCTACCCCGGCCCAGAAGCTGCCATTATCAGCCTTGTCTGACCGTATATCAGATATCAAACTATAATTGAAAAAAATATATACAAGAAATATAAAGAATAACAGTCTGTGGTTAGTGCGTGACATCACAATATGACATCATGGTAAAGTTAGGAAGGCGTATAAGATGCCAAATACCAAATCCAAATATCAAACCTTTCTGCCCACAACTGCTGGACACAGAATCCAGAACCTGGCGCAGCTTCCATCACCCCGAGACTCTGAGCCTGCACCCCAGCAACATAGGCTCATTCATGCGCGACCATAACATGACGAGACATCCTGTAACTGCCTTCACCATGCATTCCCCCCACCATGCATTACCGTCCGCCATGCATTCCCCCACCATGCATTCCCCCCCACCATGCATTCCCCCTCCATGCATTCCCCCCTCCATGCATTCCCTCCTCCATGCATTAACCTCATGCCACGCATTCTCCCCTGAGCTCGTCCCGTGGGGCAGTTACATCTTATGTCATTGTTATAGTTGGATATTAAAAGTTGAATACAGTATATACGCTACAAAATAAAATGGGAAATAAATAAAATTCCCTGAAACAGACAAATTATAAATCCGCGCACCTCCCGCGATCGCGCATGCTGGGACCGAGTATAAATATGTATATTCACTGCTATTACCTCCATGTGTGAATAAAGCCATGCAAATTAGTTACAAAAACAAATTGCCTGTTTGCCTTCCCTTCCCTGGGGCAATTTCATTAAAATCCTACAAATACATCTTTAAATAAGAAAACGGGAGCCGGCAGAATACGGCAGGTTTTATTAACACTGCTTGCTGGGTTACTTTAGAGGTGACTTAGTTCTTTGGATTTTATAGGCAAAAACTCTCTTTCTGCGGAGTGGATCCGGGATCCTGCGGAAAGCACAGAGCAGGTGACTGGCGTTACGGCATTTCCTCCATACCAACCAATGCTCAAGGAAGTTCTACACCTGACAACACTCTTGGGTTTCCAAAAGTAGTCCCTGGTGTTGGCGCACTGTCTCCTCACTCCACCATAATATATATATATATTTTAGAAAAAAATACAACTCACTTTTTATTAATTTTAATTGGGAATACATTCTTAACTTTGTTTCTGGACACATTATTAGTATTTATTTATAGAGCGCCTTCATATTCTGCAGCGATGTACAATGGGGCACATGGCCTGCGCCACACGATAAAGGCCACTGCCCAGGAAGCTGAATGCCGCCCGTGGCCGGGGAGAAATGCGTCACTCGGGTGCTTTTTCTCTGCCGCACTCTTTTTGAGTCTAAAATTATGTTTATAGGAAAAGCCTTGCCTTTGGTAACAATATCCCAAAATGAAGATTTTTTTATCATTTTTGTTTACTGCTTCTCCTTTTCCTGTAGCTAATTCCGTCGTACATCCCCTTGGCGCTGGCGTCCTGCCATCTTCATCCTGAAAACTATAATTGTCTGATATTATTTTCAAAGATAAACAAGCAAAACAATAACCCTTCGTCAGCCGGGTTTGGTGAGGTACGAGTTGTGAATACGGAATTCTTAAATGTTTGTCTTCTAAGCCCCCTCGGCCTGAACTAAAAACATCTTAAATTAAGTCATCTTGCCATTGTTGGTATTTTGTCCAGAAATGACCATGAAATAGCCGGGTAATTGGTTGCCCAAACAGGACAGACGTGTGCAGCATGTGTGCCATTAAACATTTGGTCCCATCATCTCCCACCATCTCCCATCATCTCCCATCACCTCCCACCATCTCCCATCACCTCCCATCACCTTCCATCATCTCCCACCATCTCCCATCATCTCCCATCCCTCCATCATCACCTTCCCACCACCTCCCACCATCTCCATCACCTCCCATCACCTTCCATCATCTCCCACCATCTCCCATCATCTCCCATCACCATCACCTCCCACCATCTCCCATCTCTCCCATCACCTTCATCATCACCTCCCATCATCTCCCATCACCTTCCCACCTCATCTTCCATCATCATCTCCCATCACCATCTCCATCACACCTCCACCATCTCCCATCCTCCCATCACCTTCCATCATCCCTCACCATCCCCATCACCTTCCATCATCTCCCACCATCTCCCATCTTCATCTCCCATCAACCCCACGTCTTCCCACCATCTCCCATCATCTCCCATTCCTTTCCATCATCTCCCACCCATCTCCCATCAAATCTCCACCATCTCTCATCACCTCCCATCATCTCCATCACACACCATCTCTCACACATCCCCATCACCATCTCCATCTCCCATCATCTCTCATCATCTCCCATCATCTCCCATCATCTCCCACCATCTCCCACCATCTCCCACCACAGACAGGAGCTTTAAAAGGAAACGTTTTCTTTGTTTTTGGTTCAGGGAGAACTTTTGGAATATCCTGAAAATGTATGTTTTGATATAAATCTTGTGACTACAAAGGGTGGTTGTTTCTTAATGTTAACTGGTAACGTGCGACAAGACCACATATGTCTGGGGAAAGGACATTAAAGCCCCAAAGATCATGGTGAGGTTGGATTCTTTCACTTATTATTTTACTTTACTGAGAGAGTGGTAGATGGGTGGAACAGCCTCCCAGCAGAAGTGGTAGAGGGTAATACAGTGAGGGTATTAAAAAAGCATGGGACAGACATACGGCTCCTGAATCTAAGACGAGACCAACGACTGATTAAGGCTTGAGTCTTTACAGCAGGATCAACTGGCGAATAGATGGGGCCGACGGGGGCCGCTCCGGGTTTCTGTGTCATTTCCCCAGTAAAAGACACAGAACGTCTCTGACAGTCAAAACAGAGGTAATCTCGCTTTACAGAGTTATGTCTGGGATGTAAAAGTGATAAATTTCAATGAAAAAAAGATTACTTTATGGGTAACCAATTTTCTACTAACTTTGTTGCTTTCGGGGCCGTGCCGGATGGTTTTGGAGTCGGGGGGGGGGGGTCTGGAGATCTGATTCATGAAACTGCACCAAATAGTCAATGATCGGTATTTTAGCCCAAAATTACGGAGCTGCCAAGGCTGCCACTCGAACACAAAGACTGAGGTCTGAGCCTCATAGAAAACGCTCCTTGAATCCGTTCCAGAATCGTAGAAATCATTGCGTCCTTTTTATCAATCTGCCTCGTGCCAAGTTACCGCGGCCCGGAGGCTTCACCTTCCCTCCTGTTTCTTCAGATTATCGACACGATGTTGACTTTGAAAATCCAGACCGACTTTTTAGATCCTTAAAATGAGAAATAAAAGCGCGGGTCCCGCGGGGGGCCGATTACAAACTGAGCGATGAGATGGAGGAGGCAAAACGCGGCTGCGAGGAACGGCGTGATGCATTCTGTTTGCGTTAGGAAAGCGATACTCGCTAGGACCGCAGCGACTTGAGACAAATAGTAAATAATATCATAGAAATGGTAAATAATAATAATAATAATAAGCGTCGCACAAAGCAAGCAGGGTGTACAGCGAGGGGCGTTAATAGCGGGGGGAGGGAGCGGCGTCAGCACACGGGAAGAGAATTTCACAAAGCGGAATATCTTCAAAGAGATCTAACGGCCGCTGCCTCTCCGAACGACGAGTCCTAAACTCTGATCACCGGCCCCATCAGGGGTTTCTCCGGAGCCCGTAATTAATAATTATGGCCGGGGTGTGGAAAATGATGGATTTATAGCATCCAGCAGCTCAGCCGGCCAGCCTCCCATGTAACAGGATCTATATAATTGCTTCGTTGGCCGGACTCGATTCCCCGTGAACGCTCCATTTGTTTCATATTAAAGCTTTTAATGCTGTAATTGCATTAGAATTTCTCTCTGCTAATAATGTCGTTGCCCAAACAGTTTAAAGAGTCCTACAGCAAATGTGCCGTCACGTCACAATCTGCTTGGCACAGATACACGCGGACACGCACATATAACACGCTGCGGGTATCTGTGAAACATGACACAAACATATGTCAGCGGCGCGCACGTCCTCCTGCCGCCAGCCGCTCCGCCAGGCCTCTGGACCAGCAACCGGATAAAAGAAAAGCACAACTGGGCTGGCGACTCCTGGCCTTGGATGTAACTGGGGAGGGGGCAACGGCCCCGGCTCATCACCTGCAGGGACCATATCTGCCCCAGAATCCTGCCCCATGTAACGGATATCATATAACAAAATCAATTAATCTCCTAACTAATGCTCCAAGGTATGCTGTCCAGTACTGAGAGAGTTAAACAATATCTTTCCTTGCCCCATCAGTTATTTAACATTTTCAGAGCCGGGCTGCCTGTGTTTTTCTGGACCTGCCGGGGGCTGACAGGAGTTTCTGGCTCTTCGCTCGACCGATTAATCCTCGTAAAGTTCCCAAAAATGTTAATGGTTCCAGTTGCGCCCGCTGCGTATCTCTGGCACCGGGTGAGCCGTGTCTCGGGGGGGATTATTTGCTGCCGGCGTTGTTACCCCATCTCAATCTGGATAAGATTCCATGTTACTGTCCTGTTCATGGGGAACAATCGTGGAGATCTACCCGTTCCTGACGGGGAGACTTTACACGGCCCTGGCGTGGAGACTTTACATGTTCCTGGCGCGGAGACTTTACATGTTCCTGGCGCGGAGACTTTACA
>VKOC01032633.1:0-11859 GCA_009364415.1 Spea multiplicata | reverse complement strand
AAGGCCGCAGAAAAAACCTGAGAGGGGTCAGAGCATAAAAAAGTCTGACTCCATAGGGAAGCGCTGCAGCCCACCGAAAGATGTCCCAGTTCCACCAGAGACATCTAATCGGGCAGTAGAAGAGGTTGTTGCTCAGGCACAACCAGGAGGAGCAGTAGGAGAGGTTGTTGCTCAGACACAACCAGGAGGTCTCTTTCAGACGCTCCTACTGTTTGTTTGGAATATAGCCGGTCACATAAAAGAGGGTTTTAACCAACTAGTTGGACTGGGAAGGGGCAAGAAAAGGCCCATTTCAGTGAGTTGCCAGGAGCCCTGTAAGAAGAAGAGGAGGGTATCTGGGTCCCCAAGGGAGGGAGAGAAGCATGAAAGTGCCGAACAGGAAAAGGCAGGTCGCAGAAAGCGAAAACGATCATCTTCGCATGATGAAACCTGTCCTAGTACTAAGAAAGCACTAGTACCATCTCATGCCAGACTGTCAGTACCAGGTCCAACATCTCTTGTCCGGCTTACTTTCCAATGTGTACTAGGAGAAGGAGGTTACGGAAGGGTAAGCAGATTAGGGTTAGGTGACAGGATTATGTTTTTAGAACATTTACCTGTAATCTTTACTGTGCATTGTAGACGCTGATAATAAATTCTGATCCAAATAACTTTCTAAAACTAATGGACATTCAAAGATCCAACACAGCAATAGGAGGAATCTTGAAGGATATCTCATAATTGATATAGCTCATTCTAATGATTAAGAAACTGTGCTGATAAAGTGATATGAAATTATTATTTAATACACAATTTCCAGTCCTTCATGGAAATCCCAACATTAGGAGGCAACCATGTGTCTTCACAGATGTTTGATCATGGGAGGGCATTTTCCATTATATTAATCAAGAAAACACCATACATACTAATTTACCTTTGTGCTTCCTTCAGGTCCTGCTGGCCACTGACTCCGTCAGTAAGCAGAAGCTAGCGGTAAAAATGGTGAGCAAACGAGTAATGCTGAAGGCAGGCGTGGAGGCCGTGTTCTTGGAGCGCCGCATCTTAAATATCGCATCAGGCAGCTTGTTTCTCACCCACGCTGTCTCCACTTTCCAGACAGAGGTACCTAGAACATTGTCTTTCTTTAGAATTTTAATGATATCTGTATTCTCTTAGAACACCCAGGAGGAATCTTTAGAATCTTTATACAAATGAATATAACAATCACGCAAGATTGAAAACACGAATTATGTTGGGAGTGCGGTTATTAAAATCTTCTCTGTCTATATTGTAACATTCTATTCTATTGTCTTTTCTCTTAAACAGGACTACCTCTGTTATGTCATGGAGTATTTGAGTGGAGGGACCCTATTCGACATCCTTGAGAAACCAGGCCGGCTTGACATCAACACCGCAAGGTAAGAATTCAAAACCAAGAACGATATGGGGAGAAGAGGGAGAGATAACATGGTGGGGGGATTAAAGACAAGGAAAGAGAGGGTAGATTTATCGTGGGGTTAGATTGGGGTATTTGGATAAACAGCGATAGTATAGAAAAAGCTATTATTGTGACTCTATTAAAAATCTCCGGGTTGGAATTATATTACACAGGGCTCTAGGAAGGACAATTGTTTAAGTTTTATCATTTGGGGTTAACTTCATGTTTATCTTACAGGTTCCTTGCGGCAGAGATTGTCTGCGGCCTGCAGTTCCTCCATAACAATGGCATCATCCATCGGTAATTAATAGTCTTCCTTTACATATCTATATATATATATATTGCATTGTCTTCTTTCTCCTGCTTTGTCTGCTCCATGTCTTTCAATACATATAGTTTAAGTTCTAATCATTCTTCTTGTTATCCATACCATCTTTCTCTCATACTTATATTGACTTTTTATCTTGGAAACAATGTGTTTTCTGCTCTTAAAACTAATGCCAGATACTGTATCCTTAGAAAGCTTTTACATTGTATTTCAGTATTTGATATGCTGGTTTTATCATTAATGTTAAAATCCCACGGGCTCCTGCGCTATTATGTAACGGGCAAAATAAAAAAGTGTTTCCACAAATGGGCTAACTTAGTCCCATGATGTTACCAGGGAGTCCCTGATCAGTGAAGCTGCGTTTCTTTAACAAACACAACAATATAAATAACTGTAAATGATTCTCTTCACAGCGACTTGAAACCAGACAACATCCTGCTGGACGGCGCCGGCCATATAAGAATAGCTGATTTTGGGCTGGCGCTGGAGAACATGTTTGGTGACGCCAAAGCCGTTGGATATGCTGGAACTTATGGCTATATTGCACCAGAGGTGAGGATTAGATCTCCACATTTTTGACAATATCTGTTTTATTTCTTTGTACGGACACTTTAACAATTAAACCGACTTCTACCTTTCTCATTGCAGATGTACAGAGGCCAAAGCTACAACCACGCTGTCGACTGGTGGGCATTTGGCGTCATCCTTTACCAAATGGTCACGGGATCATATCCCTTTCATTTTAGTGAGGATGAAAACACTATGAAGATCTCAGTGTTGCGCCAAACACCCGAGTACCCCAAGTGGCTGAGTAGCGACACAAAGGACATCCTTCAGATGGTGAGTACAAGTAGATAGCATGCGGTCTTTAGTATTAAAAATTTAGTTCTTCGCATGGGTTAAATTATGACTCCCTTTAAAGTAGGTAACTTTTAAAATAGATGTAAGAAGATCACTTGTATTCACACCTAGTATGCTATTAAGTTGTCCTTTCTTCATATGGTCCATATAGTAGATGAACATTTTACATCCTGACTCCTCCTTTCTCTCTTTATAGCTCCTGAACAAATTTGGCCCTTTTCGAATGCAAATGGTGGCAAACATCAGATCCCACGCCTTCTTCAGAGGAATCGATTGGGAAGAACTCGAGGCTGGGAGAGTATCCCCACCATTTACACCACAAACAGTAAGTATATAAATACGATATTCATTAGGGTGCACGGTGTGGGCAGCTGGAACCATGGAGATTGCGCTCACCGTTACACTCTAGGTAGAGAGTTTTATTAGTAAATGTATATTTCAGACACCGCATTTCTGTCAATTCCTGGTCTGCCTAATATGAAGCTGATTGTCAGAATCGTAGAATGTTTGTTGTCCTCCATTGACTTTTTAAATTCTGCTTTCTTGTAGCCATCTCTGGAGCATTTGGCCAGTAACGTGGACCAGAGCCTGCAGGTGCCATCAAGGGATCCACAAGAGCCGCCACTGACTTTGGAAGAACAGCAAGAGTTCCGCGGCTTTTCCTTTGTGAGCCGATAACCGCTCACCGTTCTACCTGCACCTGCTGCGCTCTGAGATCCCCACCAAGAGCACGAACATCGGTGTTTTGTACAGTTTCTATACCTGATAATACCGGGAACTTCTGTAAATAGGAGACTGAAAGGATGATTAAGGAATCTGTACATTATACAAATACATCAGATGCCGTTGAGTGCTCGTTGATCCAAGGAGAAATCTGATTGCCATTTGGAGTCAAGAAGGAATTTTTTCCCCATTGGAAGCACAATTCGAAATTGCTGACATAAGGGGTTTTTTGCCTTCTTTTGGATCAAATTCATCAAACGGGTGAAACACTTCCTTACCCGCACCAACCAATAAATAACATCTAGAGAACTTTCTGAAATATTAAGTGATTGAAGTTGAATGCTTATTTCTCGTACCGAATACATTTGAGTTTTGCCTTTGTGCTCCAAGACGCTCGTTACATTTATTATAAAAGAAACATTTCATGGAACGCTATGTTTTGATTTCGCTCATCGCAGCTCAGTCATTATCTGCACATCACAGAGAACATAAAATCATTTACAGACTGCTAGTTATCAGGGGGTCATTTCAAGATATTTAAACCTTATATTGACCGTTTTATTATAACTTGGCTTTTTCTGGCACTTTAAACAAAGACCTTTTTTTCAAGTATTCCATGACAACCACATATATTCCATATATTTCATAGGGTTTATTATGCCAGTCATTACAAATGGCCAAATAGGATGACTGGCCGGCACTCCACAAAATGAAATGACAATATCATGGTTATAAAAGAACAATTCTGGTGCAACATTTTAAAAGTAGTCTTATCACCATGGCAACCAATAAAGTATTTTTTTCATTGGTTGTCGAGCAGCTCAAGGTAGATAGTGAGGAGGGGGAGAGAGGGAGAATGGGTTGAGAATGGGTAGATAGGGAAAAGGGAAGAAGAATAGTGGGTAGATAGGGAGAAGGGAGGGAGATGGGGTAGATCATGAGAAGGTGGAGAAAGGGGGGTAGATAGTGAGAAAGGAGGTTAGCAAGAAGATTGAAATAAAGAGTCCGAATGAGAGAGAGAACAAACGGATTAATCTGTGGATGTGTTGCGTGAATGAGTAACAGTATAAATTCATGTGTGGGAGAATTGTGTGAATGAGTGAGATAATTAATGTATTTGTGAGACTGCATTAATTAATATGTGTAAATAATTTCGTGAAAGAATAAATGATTGTGTGAATGAATTGTGTGAATGAAAGTGAATTAGTGAGTGACTATAACAAAGATGTCGTACACTAATATTGTCAGCAGGGTGTAATATTTATATATATTGTCAGCAGGGGCTAGTAGTTATATATTTTGTCAGCAGGGGCAAATATATATTGTCAGCAGGGTGTAATATTAATATATATCTGTAGCAGGGGCTAATATTTATATATATATATAAATATATTGTCAGCAGGGGCTAATATTTATATATATATTGTCAGCAGGGTGTAATATTAATATAATCATAGAGGGGTATATTAATATATATCGGCAGCAGGGGCTAATATTTATATTATATATAATATACATATACATTCGGCAGCAGGGGCTGATATTTTTATTAGTACATTATATTGGCAGCAGGGGCTAATTTATATATATTGGTTGCAGGGGCAATTTTTATATTATTGGCAGCAGGACTAATATTTATATTCATATTGGCAGCAGGAGCTAATATTTATATATATTGGCTGCAGGTGCTAATATATATATATATATATTATATAACTCAAAAAGAGAAAAGCACATATTATGCAGTTAAAAATGCATGTCTAATGCATATATATATAAATATATATACAATGTATATGTAGCGTTTTATAATTGCCCCCCCTACTTTGGTCCCTGTCCCCCCATGTGCCCCCCAAAGGACTGTCCTACTAGAACCAGGATGGTTGGGAGGTGTGGGAGATGCCTGTACTAGGCAGTGCACCGTATGACATGTGACTACTGCGAAAGAGTGAAATTAGGGTTTAACGAAGACATAATAAAATAACTCCACCTCTCTTCCGCAGTCTCCACAGAACCCACTGTACTTTGCTGCGGAATACGATGGCGATATATAAAACAATAAATATTAATAATCTCATTGACATCCCGCGAGGAGACTGCTGCAGACTTGCCCATGCCTATGAATAATCACGAAACGCGTTGGGCATTTATTTCACGTTTCCCCTGCTGTGTGCTATGCCGTGGATTACAAATCGGCAATAAATAAATATTTTTGCACGCGGAGGAGTTTGCGCCTTTAGTTGGCTCCTGCAGAAGCCTCCTTCCTTCCTGTTGTGCTACATGTAGAATAAGGACAAAGGAACAGAGCTAACAGTAAACTACCTGCGTCATGACGTCCAAAACGCCCTTTAAAAGATTTTTCTGGTATTTCCAGCACACCACACATCATCAAAGCCTTGAGGAGACGTGTAATTCTCCATGTCACCTCTAGGTGTCAGTCTAACCATAGAGCGCTGCTTTAGCTGCCGTTGGGACGCTCTCTCTCCAGCTGGTGTCTGTGGTTGGCTCCTGGTAACCATGTTGCTATGGAGGGCTGTGGAGGCTGCCGGAGAGGGCCATCCATGGTGAGTGTGAGTTACTTCCATCTCTTTGGTTGTTTATCTCCCGCCTCAGGCTCTATCTGACGTGGCTGCCGGTGTTGTACTGTAGTCGCTGGAAATTGAGGGCTCCGGTCCAGGGACCGAGACGGGCCTCTGCCAGCTCATCTGTGTAGCACCTAGCCGGGAATCTATCACCCTAACTCCAGCCTGGGTTCTGTGGGTGCCCGTGGTCTGCAGAGATTGCAGCGTAGTTGTGACATCACTTACCCCCTTCGGTGTAACCTAACTACGTGGAAAACTGGGAAGAGCGGCAGATTCGCTGCCACTGACACTGTGTGATTACATAACAATGAATAAAGCAGCCCATGGGGATGCAACGTGGATCCGAGTGGGAGTGGGTTTGCATTGTATTGCTACATATTATTACAAGCATTCTATTTCTAGAAAACATGCAATATGTGCTAATATATTTTATTATATATATAATACCTGAAATACCCTCACGGCGTGCCAGCCAGCGTCACGTTATTAATACCCTCACTGCGTGCCAGCTGCGTGCGGCACTTTATTAATACCCTCATGGTGCAGCACGTTATTAATACCCTCATGGTGTGCCAGCCGTGTGCGGCACGTTATTAATACCCTCATGGTGTGCCAGCCGTGTGCGGCACGTTATTAATACCCTCATGGCGTGCCAGCCGTGTGCGGCACGTTATTAATGCCCTCATGGCGTGCCAGCCGTGTGCGGCACGTTATTAATGCCCTCATGGCGTGCCAGCCGTGTGCGTCACATTATTAATACCCTCATGGCGTGCCAGCCGTGTGCATCACGTTATTAATACCCTCACCGCGTGCGTCACGTTATTAATACCCTCACGGCGTGCCAGCCGTGTGCATCACGTTATTAATACCCTCACGGCGTGCCATGTAGTAATAATGATGGCTAGTAATGTGCTGCGGCCGGCAGATGGATCGCTCTTTACCTTCTATGGACTGGGGTTCGTGTTTGCGGAAGGTGGTGGAATTTTAAAAAAAACAAACAAAACTTTTGTGACGATGGAACTTTCTCCAGATCTTTACCTTTTTGGTGCATTTTCAGCGGCTGGCCGTGTTTAAAACACATTTGAGATCTTCAGGCAGCCTCAGCCTGAGCTCTGAATTCTTTCCACTATCTACTACTACTTTATCGTTTTTAGTTGGAAGCGTAATGTATACTCAATGCGTTTATTAATAACACACTACCTGTATATGATCTGTAGGGGTCGTATTTAAACGTATATATGTGTAAAGGTAAAGTATAGGTTGGGGCGTCTTCCGATCCCTGGTCCTCGTCCTAACAGGTGGTGCTATTTACATACATTCGAAAAACCTCTTTATATAACAACCAGAAGCATTGTAAACATCTTAATGACATCATGTGCTTATTTGAAATTGATGCAGTAAACGTGATGTCATCCAATAGCCGGTTATTGCAGAGAGCGCAGAGGAGGGCGACTAAAATGCTAAGCGGTTTGCAGGATAAATGTCAGCAAAGACTAAGGGATCCCTGTATGTACGACTTGGAGGAGAGGAGAGAGAGAGGAGGAATCTTTTAATACTTGGAGAGATTTAACAAAGTAATGTAAGAAAGTTCTACTTTACAGAGAGGGTGGTGGATAAGTGGAACAGCCTCCCATCAGATGTGATGGGCAATGAAATATATATGAGGCAGGCATCTGGCTCCTGAATCTAAGACAAGACCGAGGACTGATTAAGGTTCGAGTCTTCACATTAGGACAATTGGGCGACCAGACGGGCGGACTGGGAGTTATCTGCCGTCGCATTCTGTGTTTAATCCGGCGAACGGATCTGATGTGACCTTTAACAGAAACTCGATTTTTTTGGATTGGTATAATTTGGCAGCAAACCATGTAATTGTTTACGTCTCTGCTGAATCCGGAGTTCGGACCCGAGGTGTCTGGAGCAGATATACCGCGCGCTTTGTGATTTATTTTTGTTTCTGGATTGAATCGTTCCCAAAGCCGCCTGAATTGCACAGATCGGGACCTCCTTGGTTACTTTTGTGCTGGGAATCCCTTGCGATTATTATTAACAATGTACAATGTTTGTCCTGATATGTAAATAAAGTAACGCGTCCACCCAAGTGGACTTTGCTATCGGCAAATAGGAGGGAATGGCCGCCTTCTCCCATGCAGATATGATTTATTACGTGGCCGGCGTCATGAGAGAAATACATGTCTGAGAGAAGTCCTGCGTGGCAGAGAATAGTGCCTGCGCGGTGAGCTCTGTTGACGATTCAGAGCCCCTTGTAGGGTATCAGATGATTAACGACCGCCTCGTCCGGCTCACAAACCACTCTTTTCTGAATCATACTGTCTTTCTGATCCAGTCCAGAACCCAGCGGTGGCAGAAGAATGCATGCGCGGAGGAGCCAGCGCTGCCCCCGGCTACCAGGTATAAGAGCAAGCAGTGTTTCTTACTGAAATCTTAACTTGTAAAAGCCGTTTGCTTCACTGATCACTTGACGAAACGAAGGCATGACTGACCCGTCTGAATTATTCACTCTCTGGCCTATTCAGAATGCCCTCTCTGCTGCCGCCATTTTTGCGACTTTGGACCTCAACTGGATCCTTACAAACTTCATTACTGCCTCAAGATCATAACATTTAGTTCAGACGCTGTCCTCTGAAACCGTTCTCTGTTGGGATTGTTTTATTAAGGGCTAAATCTAATCCTTGGGTACTTTTAGCAGAACAAAAACAAATAGCAGATGTTTGTTTGTTTTGGCAAACGGTTCCTTTCCTAAATATCCGTATGCCGAGAGTATTTATTTGTGAAAGCTAATTTATTAAGAGCATTGGAGTGCTGGATGGCAGAGAGATCGCCTGCCGTACATCGCAGAACTGTATAATGAGGTTGTCCATGTGCTGCATTTACTGATGATGTAATAACAAAACAACTTGGTTGTTGAGACTGCCCACGGTGTGATCTTTATGTAAATACTGGCCGCCGGTCCTGTCAGACGCTCTTGCTTTGGGGTTTGACGGAGATTCAAGCTTTTATCACTGTTTGTGCACTTTCAGTGACATGCCGTTGTAGGTTCTTGGTTGTTGGGTTTACTTTTCCCCCCATAAACTGGACGGGTTTTGAACACGGAGTTTATTCCCACGTCGGCCAAGCAGAAAGTATCCCTCAGGATCAGAGACTTATTACAGAAGTTTTGGCTGAGTGTCTTAGATAAGACTTTGCAGTTCTGTTGTTCACCAACCTGATAAACAAGCTCGACTGGCCATCTGACCAATGCCCGGAGGGCCGCTGCCGGACTGCGCTCTATACACGCTCGATCTGCCCTGCTGCATGCTATGTGAGCGTAAAAACACAATGTGCAGCCTGTCCTATCCTGCCGTCGTTAGGGGGCCGCTGGCCTTAAAGGGCCAGGGTCGCCTTGTTACCCTCCGCCCTGGTGTGATAAAGGTTGACAATGCTGTTGGTGGGGGGGGGTTGTCTACTTTACTGGGATAGAAAACCAGAACAAAAGCAATAATCAAGCAACTATACAATAGTCAAAATATTGTATATAATGCAACAACAGGCCCATTATCCAACAGCACGTATTTATACGAAAGATGCATTAAGCAAAAGTTAGAAAAGGTACCGCTGTGTTTGAGGGATCACCACGACTTAAAGAGAAATGCTCAAAAAATGTACGATATGATACTTCCTAGTCAGGCGGACCCCAGGTTCAAGGCTATAAAGTCGGGTGTCCTGTCTTCACCCGGCCTGTGTGTATCACCTGCTGCGCAAGCAGAAAAACAGACCAAACACAGCATTGCAAAACATGCGACGCTGCCGGCTGCACACACAGTATAATAAATACTTTACAACCCGTTACAGGAACCAGAAGAAAAAAATGCTTTATACGTTTCTGTAGAAAAATCCATTTTCGGGAAGCCTCGCCGCCTGGACCAGTTACGTGATTAATCGGCAGTGCTGGAAACGCTTCGCTATTCATTATGAAGGGCCGTGCCTGGCAAACATCTCCAGCATGAAGAGTAGAGCTGGCCCTGTATAATGTGTAGTTCAGTGTATGATGAGAACTCCCACTGATTTAACAATACATTATACAGGGCAGCAGAAGCTCGCTGGGAGGGAGCTTCATAATGTGTAGAGAAACCAAGCGGTTGAAACACAACTCTCCATTTAGTGAATAGACCCCAAATTCTGGCGTTATTCTTTCATTATAGTCGGTGAGCTACCTCTGCTCTAAGACATGCCGTAGGACTTTTTTTGGGGGTTAAATCGGTAACCTAAAGGGTTAATGGCTTTTCTTAATAGCGTCAGAAGGACAGAGATGCTGACACAAGTAATTAGCAAAGAAAACGTCACCGAAGGAGTCGCGCCTGTCCGTAAAGCTGAGGGTTCTGCTTGTTTTTGTGTTCGTGGGACTGGCTCTTTAATGATTTTGCTGGCATGAAATGATTGGGTATGAATTATTTTTGGATCGGTAGGGGCTGGTAATACCTGTTCCTGCATTCCAGATCATCCGTGAATCAGGACACGACACGCTCTCCGTGGATTCGGGCTCTTTTCAGGTAATCTGTCCGCTTTCCCTCCGTTTAGGAGCGTTTCGGGTATTTAAACCTCATAATAATAATTATAATGGCATATTGTATTTTTATGGCACACTAACACGGCGGCGTTCGCAACAACAATACCTTCAACAACGCAGCAGCTGTTACTGGAGTCATGGCGGAGAACTATGATCAGCACATTGTGTTTTGGGGGGGATTTGTTTGTTTTGGGGAGTTTTTGAAGTTTGTAGGGATTAGGCTTTGTTAACACAGATTTTTACACCGCTACGGGGAGCAGATATTTGAATGCAGCCCTCCGGGGTTCGTTCCTCATCTGCCCCTCTTAGACGGGAGATCCCGCCAGACCTTCCAGCTTTTTCTTGGTTATGCGTATATCGAATTTGAATCCAAGCTTGACAGAGCCGTGTGGAATTTCAAGGCAGCTTGATTGATTTCTCCTTTTCTGCACCTGCGGAGACTCGTCTAAACAAAATCCAGGCAGCGGCGGTAACATTTTATGAGTCATTTTAGACAAGGACCATCATCGGTGTAAATAATATTTAGATGTCTCTGCGTACGCGTCAATAAACAGCTGATAAAGTATTGTGTAACCGCTAATTATATAGTGCATGCAGGTGTACATGCGCTGGGTGCCCGTTATTGACGTCACCGAGGTCCACAGTTGGGGCAGCGACAATGTACAGTGCTGTGCAGCTCATTACGGAAACCCACGATAGTCGTAAGAGGCCAGGTAAATCGGGTTCTTATCTAACAATCTGTACATTGGCTAGCCGCGGGGTTAGCATGTATAGATTATTTAGACTAAGTGTTTACATGGGACATTCAGGTCTCATTATGGCCTGCAGTACAGCAGAGATACAGCAGAGATCTAAGAATTTGGGGTATTCCCCCCCCCCCAACCTGGGATACCTTCCGGGGTTCCTTTGACCCGCAGTCTGGTGGAGACGCCCAGGGGCCGAGGTCTGTCCTGCTCTGTGTGTTGCTGGGAGCGTAAGCTTACGGCGTGGCTTTGAGGTTTAGCAGATGTGGCTTTGCACTTGGCTGCCACGTTTTACAGTAACGGCCGACTCACAGATGGGACGGCAGCCGAGGATCGCAGGACTCCACCGAAGCCCCGCCGCGCTCTCATCCCCAGAACACAACACAGGTTGTAAAGTATTTATTATACTGTGTGTGCAGCCGGCAGCGTCGCATGTTTTGCAATGCTGTGTTTGGTCTGTTTTTCTGCTTGCGCAGCAGGTGATACACACAGGCCGGGTGAAGACAGGACTCTCGACTTTATCCACCTTCATAGCCTTGAACCTGGGGTCCGCCTGACTAGGGTATCGTATCTCAAAGATGAGATGTTTGTTTCAGTGCTGTGCTCCTTACAAACGCGCCTCGTTATTAGAATTTTAG
>VKOC01032631.1:0-19415 GCA_009364415.1 Spea multiplicata | reverse complement strand
AATTGGCTTTTAATTGTATTTACAATTTACATATTATTCCCTTTTATTTTTCAGAAACCAATGATACAAATATCCTTCAGAAAATCGTTTGACTATATGGAAATGTATCACATGTGTACCCAAGTATTTCCAAGAATTGAATTACACAAACCTGATTTTCCCATTGAGTCCGAATTGCTTGTACTATGTGTAATATTGCTAAAGAAAATAAAATAAACGTGTCAACATGTTTTCACTGAATTAAGATCTGACTCCATTACAATTTTGAAAATGCTTCTTCACCTGAAAGAGCAAGTCCCGCTCAGAAGCCTGGATCCTCATATTGAGCAATAATCCCCTAGTTAGCTGTCACATTCATAGAGAATAATTCGTTAACAGAAAGCAGATCTATATGGATCCAAATCCAAATAGAGCAGAAGATTAATAAATATAAATTAAGTATATCTATAATACCAGGTAAGTGTTGGTGTTAAGTTGTTTGTCTTTTCTTGAGGAAGCTGTTCTCATGCCATGTGCATTTGTATTACTGTATTGAAAATAAGGTGATGGTTTAATATTTTCTGCTCAAAATTTGCCTACATGTTTTCAGCCACTGGAATCAGTGCGAAAAACACTTAGTGGGAAGTCAACATTTATCAGAGAAGAGTCCTGGACCTAGACTCCTGGACCAGTGGGGATATTACATCTTATCCTACATATGATCAAACCGTGCAAAATGGGCTTGCTGATTTTGGTTTATCTTGTTTAAATGTTCCAGACAAATGACCTTTTAATGTCTTTGGGCAACATTTTTCCAAAAAACAATTCACCCAATATCGAAATACATCATAAACATACTAGCTAGCTGTGCCTGTGCTATTATCGACAGTATCCTCTCCTTACCTTGTTTATCTGGGAAACATGTCCGCAAATTGCCTTTTTTATCTTTAGCTATCTGTTCTTGGCAATTTGCTACTCTGTTTACTCAGATGTGCAAGGATAAAAGCTAAACTCATTCAGAGAATTCAGCCAAATGCAACAGTACAATATTAACTTTAAGGATAAAGCTATACATTGATTTACGTTTCAAAGTGCCACGTTGGATCTCTTATATGTATGGTCATGATTTATTTGGTAAGAATATCAAAATATTTTCCTTTGATGTTACATACTTTTTAAATTGGAAGTCTCTTCCAATTGCAGTTTGCAATTATTGTTTGTCAGTGATGTATACCAGGAGCTATAATTTCTATACAATTTGTGTAGAAAAAACCCCACAAAAACATTACTACCACAAACTCTGGCACAGCTGGTAGTAAAATGAATGCGTTGAAAGTGTTAAAATACCAGCATTTGAAATACCTTGGGGTGTCTAGTTTTCAAAAATATACGGTTTGTTTGGGTAAATTGAATTGGCCAGGTTTAATGATGTCCCGAATAGAACATGGAAGCAGATGGACCAGATGTCAAAACTCCAAATTGTGCATATCCAAATGTGGCTTTTAAGCCTCCGAATAACCTGACATGGGGGTATCATTGTATCATTGTACTCAGGAGATATTGCTGAATGCATATTAAGTTGTTGTTTTGAAGTTACATTTACCAGGAGCTGCACATTTACGAAATAAATTACCACAGAGTTTGACTAAGTCTGGTAGTAGAATTAGTGCATGGAAAATATGAGCATTTGAAATACCTTGGAGTGTCTAGTTTTTCAAATTAAATTGACCAGCTTCAAAGATGTCCCGAAATAGGACAAGGGGACAGGGTTAATAGATTTGAAAAAATGGCTTTAAAATAGCAAAACACTACTTTAACTTATTGCCCTATACCTTGCAAAAAATGATTTTTCAAATAAAAATGAGAAAAATAAACACCCTATTTTATTTTTTTATAAGAAATTAGATGATATGATCGAAAAAATGGTTTCTGGACAAAGCCCTTCTTGTTTTGACTTGTATGGGGACACTAAACAAGAGAGAAGAAAATTACAGCTAAACACAACCACTGCAAAAATGTGCCTGGTCCTTAAGGGGTTACAATATTTGTGGGTTTAAATACATTCAATATTACACCACATTGGCCAGCAAATACAATACATTCCCCTGCACTGTCACAAGTTACAAATGATTAAACATGTGAAATAATTGCACTGTACCAAAGACTTAAATGTACATCTTTGTCAGTAGAAAAAGTAAAGCCTGTGTAAACAATATTACGATTGAACAATATTTCTATACTGTTAAAAATATGTTTTATATTGATTAATTACAGTGTGCTTTACATTGCTTAGACCACTAGATGGCTGTATTGTATCAATTTCTGAAATAGTGGAATGAAGATAAAAGCTTTTTATCATCATTTTTATGATTATATATTTTCATTTAAATACCATAACAGCGGTTTGTACAATTCATCCATAATAGATAACTTTAGGTACATGTATTATTGCTCCAGGCCTGCTGCCATTTTCCCAGTATACTGGAAAGTATAAGTAGGATTTTTTACTTTTAATGTTGGCTTTAATCTGTTACTCTTCTTACATGACAATCTGCAAATTATTTCATGCCAGACAATAATTCAGATTTTCCTTTCCAGGTACCTGTTATACTTGGTGTATGTTTACAATGTAAATTAAATAGCTACCTACATACATACCATTGCTAACCCTGATGCTAATGATTGTGTCTTGAGCTACCGTTATATAATACCATGAATTTATTTTCAAGCAAGTAAACAGAAGCTCAGTTCTCCCTTTATAGTACCATTAAAGCAAGATTCCTTAACGACACTCCAAGAGTGTGAGTTTACAGGATCTCCTTAAATAAGCTGATGCAGGTTAATTAGCATTGATTTTTTAATTCATTATACGGTTAATAAATCTACAGGGACACGTTAATAAACAGTTAATATATGGAATGGTTTTTATTAAGACTGATGTTTAATACCAACAGCATTTCTGTCGTGTCATGGCAGTTATATAGGTATTACGCATACCCATGAGATAACTGAATTAAAAATAAATTTGGGGAGTGCACTGTGGCACATGAAGTGGCAATTAAAGTCTTTCTCTATACCAGTCATCCAATTTGAAAACAAATTAATGTTTTATTAAAAAATTCAAACGTTTTAATTAACTGGCCCAACAGTGAGACTCGGGGCCAATGGGTGGATGATGAGGTGGTCCAGGCACTGTAAGGCCGGCTAATGATGTAAGTGCAGCTGCCGGCTGGATGTGCGCAGCCGTACATTATATTTTCATGCTCATGTCGGGCCAAGCATATCCACCTGTTGGCCGTACACCTGATCTGGAGCTCTTATATATTTATACAGTGTAAATACTTCAACAAAGTCATAATGCCTTATGTTAATTGTTATCCTACTTACAGTAGCTGTTCATTTAATATCTTTACTCACTATGCTATACTCCTGTAATTTTAATCTTAAATGTAAGTGTTTATATTTTTATCCACTTCTATTGAATTAATTATTCCTCTAAATTATTTTTCGATTATTAACAGTTGTGGCCAACATTTTTTAGCCTAGCCATAAATGAGTTCTGATCTCAGTCCGATTGAAAACCTTTGGGAAGAGCTGAAATCTGCCTTTGGGAAAATAAATCCTGCAAACATTAAAGAACTTGAACAACGTTCAATTGAAGAGTGGGAGAAACTGCCAGCGGACAGATATAAGAAGCTTATAGATGGCTACAAAAAACATTGGAGGCTGTCATTGTAGCCAAGGGTAGCCTTTAACATATTGTATGCTCCCTCTGTGAAATAACTACATTAATTTAAAGTTAAAGATACAACTTATTGAATATTTAATATTAAAATGTTTTGCTCATACAAAGTAGGTATACTTACAATAACTTCTGAAGATATACATGATTTATCACCACAGCTGTATAACATTTTTTAAATTATTCCCAGGATGCAATATGAACTTTAAAACAAGAACAAGAACAATTATGTTAGACCTCATATAATCCTCATATAATGCTCTGGAGAATGAGATTTAATGAAACGTATTCAGTCACAATTAATCTGTTGGTTTTTTAACTTAAAATGGCAAAGCTTAATTCAGTATTGACACATTTATTAATTATTTATATGTATTTGCTCGATTATAAGACTATTTTTTTTTCATCTGAAAAATCCCTGTTTTATAATCAAAGTCGTCTTTTATTCAGAACTCCGATTCGTGCTGCCAAACCCCTGATAAACCACTTCCACTGATCCACCAAAATGCAGAAAGGAGTTACACAGCACTCACTTAGGAAGTGATCTCTTATATCGCCGCCCTATCACTCTGTGCTTCTCTTTAAGTCGTGGAAAGATGCTGGTTCAAATATGGGCAAATCTTTGTGGACTGCATATCCCATGATTCTCAGACTGCTTTAAGGTTGACTTAAGCATCATGACATATGTTGTTCCTAAAGATGTGCTACTCACCTCAGAGCCATAGTCTCTGTTTGTTATGTGTTGTAATGATTTAACAATGTTTCATGGCAAAAACATTGGTTTTGATATTTTTCCCCATACAGTCTTTTTATTCCTCTTTTTCTTTTTTTCTTTCAATAAGATCCAAAGTTTGGGGGGGTCATCTTATAATGAGGGTCATCTTATAATTGAGCAAATACGGTATATCACAAGGATTTCAAATTCAAATTTAGGGCAGTCAGTGGTCCCAAAGTTCCAAAATTGATACATATGATTAGCTAGAAAAGCGAAATAAATATCTTCATATAACACATTCCAAGGGTAAAGAGACACCAAAAAAAACATCATCAGACATCAGCAAATCAAAAGTGCTCACTCATTTTAAGATATCTACCACGTTTGCTGTAATGAGCTTCTGCTGTGTAAAATAACATGTGCTTACATTAAGTTAGACCTGCAGGTTCTTAGACACAAACATTTAACCTATTACAACAACATGTCTTTTTTTCTTTCATAAGTGTCTTAAAGTTGCCATACCTTTGGACTTCTGCTGACATTTTAGAAATACTGTTCTTTCAGTGGCTTTAGGTTGTTGGCGATCATCAGTTACATTGCTAGCTGTGATCCATCAACATGATATTTAGGGCTGGAAACAAAAATAACATGGAGATGTTTATTAACTAAAGCAAGTATTCACAGAAGTGTTCACAATAGAATTGTGTTTAAGGTCCTTGACCTAACTATACATTATGAGACAATAAGAGACACCCACCGTGTGTTTTTGCTCAGCCCTAAACACTGGATAAAATGTGCTAGTGTTGACTCTTTCCTGCAAACTCTCATTCCACCATTCATTTTAGTGAATAAACCACAGGGGCACCATCTACGGTTTCATTATTAGCTGCTGAATGTCATTGTATGTCATACAATTTTTTCACCATGTTAATTTTGCCTTCTTTAAAGAACTTGCCATATCATAGAGGTAAAAATATCATAGAGGTTAAAAAATATTACAATTGTTAAAAATACTGAAGTGTTCACTTATAGCCTCCAGTTGTTAAGAGGTTAAAAATATATTGGATTAAACATTCTCAGACCCCCATCCCAGTTTGCTACAATGGATTTCCTTGTCTTACGGCAAATTGATTTTAAAACTAAAGGAAACTAGCCGTAGCAAAAAAAACCCCAGAAAACTAGCTGTAGCAAAAGCTGTAGTTAAGGGGTTAATTACACTGAGTATGATGTATTTAAATAGACTTTTGCTATTCTGTTTTCATTGGCTTTTAACAAAACTTTCCTTGCTAAGGAATGATAAATGATGCTGATTTTTCCTTTTCTCTCCTTTTCTGTTAGCAGATTACTTGTAACTAAGATCAGCAGTTCATTTTACTTCTAATTTATCTTACTAATGAATCTACCAATTAAGTAACTTACTTTAATTCTTGTCTTTCTACAGTGCTTCCTTTGTTTTCATCTTTTTGTTCTCATTTGTGAAAGACATTGGTGATGAGACCATTACTAAATGTATTATAACAAATAATGTAGATAGCACAAGCAGCCTTTTGATGTATAACTGTTTCAAATATTATTGTCATTTTAATATTGTTTCTCAAAGAGCAAACTACTAAACATGTGTCCACATATTAAGATTTTGTGATACAGCTGTATCCTCATATTTTGTTATTGTACCCTGCTAACCTTCCCATAGCAATTATCAAGATTACCCTTGAAATAAAATACTAAGCTTGCGGCTAGCTCTCTATATAAATATGAACATTAACATCTGTGCTGTACATATGCACTCTGCAAACACAGTGAAAAGGGCCAGTTATGATATATCAGCTGTGTTATCAGTGATAAGCTGCCAAAAGAGAAATTAGTGAACTAATTTATCCATTATTGAGTTTTTTTTAAAAAATATTCAGAAAAAAAGATGGAGATATTTAATCTAAGAAAGATAAATTCAAGAGAGATCTGATCCCTAAATTCCGACATATTCAGGCCTGGACAAGGGGACGTCTTCAACCCAAAGATAGAGCAGATAGCATTCTTCATAGTGAGGGCAGTAAAATTCAGAAATTAACTTTCTATATGACTGATAACCTAAGGTAGAGCCAATGCTTTTAAAATAATATGTTTTATTGGGAATAATATGAATCAGAAGATATGTCTGGATCACAAAATTAAAAATATCTCAAAAATCACGCTTTTGACTTTTTACAACTTTTCTACACGCAAAATGTTATTTTATACAACAATTCAGCCTCATGTTATGCCTCTTTTTCCCCTGATCTTAAGTCATATCACAGCAGACTTGGGGGTTTATTCACTAAAGGGGGAGATGCCACGACAGTTTCCGGAAGAGTTGTTTCAAATCCCTATTTTCACTGTTTATTATGAAGGAGGACCGACACACATAATAGTAACGTATAGTTGACTACTAACCAGGGCCAACCAAGCCCTTCCTTCATTATTGGGAATGGCCCTTTATAATGTATACTGAATTCCAGGAGGTTAATCCACAACTCCCTTTAAAACTCTCCCTTTAGTTAATACACCCCTTGGACTTACATGAAAAGTTCCCCACAATAGGTTATTATAGATGCTTTCTGTAATATATGTCTGCCTTTCATGTTTTACAGTTTTATTTAAAGAAGAACACTTTAAACGGTATACACAATTCTTGTCAGTGTCAGACATATATTTTTTATTGTTAATGTTATATAGCTTAATAAACAGTGTATGCATGATCATTGCTGTAAGTAATATGGTATTCCAGCGGCATTAGTGGATCGTCCCATACAGATAACTGCACTTAACCAACAAAGTAATAGAAATGCTCTTAGACGAACAATATGTTTTAAGGTCATTGCCAAACCATTCAGATGGTTTCTGATACAATATGCTTATGTGATTGAGGAGGTAAATATGACTAAAGCAGCATCCAATTATTACAAACTGATTGGGAATGCTTTGTACCACCTCTTGTGCGTGATGGCTTGTAAAATTATGCACTTGTCAACACTTGGCGTCTAAACACTGGAAGGTGTCTAGTTCATGGGCTGAACCATATGGATAATTTAGCTAAACGCTACAGTAATTAAAAGTTAAATAAGAAAAACAATGTCGGTAAAGATAATCCCAAATGGAAAGATTTTAAAAAGTAACCTAGAAATCATTACAGAAAGGGCCCCTTATTACACAAATTCTGTTAAGTCTAATGTTTTAGCTGTCCAAATCTTTATGACTGTAGCCGAGAATAGCTACTTAACTATCCATTGATCGATAAGTCTATTATCGATAATAATCATAGAGAACAATGTAAAGCAACCCTCTGTACCTTGATGTCTCTATGTGGGCCTAACGGGTAGGTTTCTTGCTACCTGTTAAAATAGCATCTTCAAGTAGTTATGAGTCTACTTGCTATTTTTAAGATGCTATTTTAAAATGCAATGATAATGGCTTTTGGTGACATGTGTGGTATTTTGCTTTATACAACCTAAAGGTCAAAGCTGTGTTTTGCTTTGTTATGGGGATAATTGCTACACTAATCAGTTTGGCAATTAGCACAGGCACTTAAGTGACCCAGTTAAAGTCTTTATCCATTTAACAATTGTCATAATAGTTTAGAGGAACACAAGTACACACTAACATTAACCCCTTGACTAACAGCTACATTCAAATGTTCACTCTGGCTCCTCTGATCTGCTTTTGACATTTTCATTAAGAGATGCTGAATGCCAGTCAAGAGTTAATAATCTCAATAACTGTATCTCAATAACTGTGGCATGACTGCCTGATGGCACTTCAAATTTATCTGGTTACCTATAATTATAGGCTATGCAGCAACAAATAAATAAAGATACAGATAAAAGGTCTTGCTATCACATTGAAGGACACAAATCATACCGTCTCATCCAGTAGTGACTCCCTCTATTCAAGCTTTATCTATACATCTTGGTGTGCAGGCAGTCCGTGACATCAATCTTCTGCATCAAACCTTCCACAGTGGATGCTGTTCACTCTAAAGGACCAGCCTCCACTTATTTCTAAGATAAGATTGTTAACTATGCATAACTCAATTATTTACCTGTGATTTATAGCAACCTCTGAAAAAGCCCTCAGGTGAAACGCGTCAGGTTACCTGTTATATGGTTCCAATCCTGGGCTTTGGTTTCAGGTGTATGATTTTAAAGCATTTATGTATACAGTGAAAGACAAAAGATGTCTGGCTCCCAAGTGGCTTCATACCTGTATAAAAGACACCTGTCCACAGAAGCAATCAATCATATTCCAAACTATCCACCATGGCCAAGTCCAAAGAGCTGTTCAAGAATGTCAGGGACAAGATTGCAGACCTACACAAGGCTGGAATGAGCTATAACACCATCGCCATGCAGCTTGGTGAGAAGGTGACAACAGTTGGTGCGATTATTTGCAAAAAGAAGAAACACAAAATAACTGTCAATCTCCCAAGATCTTACCTCGTGGAGTTTCAATGATCATGAGAACAGTGAGGAATTAGCCCAGAACTATACGGGAGGATCTTGTCAATGATCTCAAGGCAGCTGGGACCATAGTCACCAAGAAAACAATTGGTAACACACTATGAGGTGAAGGACTGAAATCCTGCAGCACCCTCAAGGCCCCCCTGCTCAAGAAAGCAAATGTACAGGCCCATCTGAAGGTTGCCAATGGACATCTGAATGATTCAGAGGAGAACTGGGTGAAAGTGTTGTGGTCAGATGAGACCAAAACCGAGCTATTTGGCATCAACTCAACTCGTGCTGGAGGAGGAGGAATGCTGCCTATGACCCCCAAGAACACCATCCCCACCAACAAAACATGGAGGTGGAAACATTGTGCTTTGGGGTGTTATTCTGCTTCCCTTCAGCCATATTTATCAGTTGAAAAAACGATTTTAAAATTAACATGTTAATAGTTTATTTGTTATTATTTAACAAAATACAAAGTAAAAGAACAGAAGAAAAATATATATCAAATTCTTTACCTCTAAAACAGCATCAGTCCGTTTAGGTATACTTGCACACAGTCTTTAAAGGAACTTGGGAGGTAGGTTGCTCTAAACATCTTGGAGAACTAACCACAGTTATTCTGTGGATTTAGGTAGCCTCAGTTGCTTCTCTCTCTTCATATAATAACATACGGACTCGATAAGGTTGAGATCAGGGCTCTTTAGGGACCATACCATCACTTCTTGGCTCCAGGGCTCCTTGTCCTTATTTACACTGAAAAATTGTCCAAGCTGACATTCTATGTATCTAGAGGCGTTGATGCAGTTTTGAAGGCAAAGGGTGGTAACACCAAATATTGATTAGATTTAGATTTTTCTTCTGTTCACTCACTTTGGAACTTGTTAAATGATAAAAATAAACTATTAATATGTCTATCTTTGAAAGTCTTTTTACTAGACTTGGACGCCAGCCAACTTTTTGTGTTATTCTTCTTGGGGGGAAAAATCTTCGTATTCCGCGAATATTCGCCCGTTCCTGTGTTCGATACAGGCGAATATTCGTGTACATTTATTTCTTCGTTTTTTGTAGAAGGGGTTAATACGTAGTTAACGCGGCACAGACTATGCAGTAGCTTTGGCGCCAGGATTTTAAATGTCCAAGCAGCTCTATTGGTCGCCTGAAGGGGCCTCCTCTGCCATCAATTAATGAAGTACACCTGTATGTCATTGGTTGATGGCAGACGAGTCCCCTGCTGGCGACCAGTAGAGTCCCTCGTACAGACTTTTAAAATTATGATCCAGCAATCTGGCTGGCAGAGACCACTGGTCCCCCTGCTCCAACAGTTAAAGGTCCGTACAAGCGACTTTATTAGTCCTTCGTACAGACTTTTAACTGTTGGAGCAGGGAGAGCAGTGGTCTCTGCCGGCCAAGTTGCACCAAGTTAACCCCTGACAGCGAACATACGTATTTCCGCTCCCGTTATATACGCAGCATCACAGGGGTTAACGTGAGCGGAAATACGTAGGTTTGACATCAGGAGTTAAGAAGGCTGAGTGAGCCCATTGGGCGCCTGCAGGTTGATGCCAGAGGAGGACCCAGCAGGAGACCAATAGAGTCCTTTGCACGGCCCCTTAACCCCTAACGGCGAACCTACCGATTTCCGCTTTCGTCAACCCGTGCGATGCTGCATAGATAAGGTAGGCTAGATGGGGAAGGGACCAGGGAGATTAGTAGGCGAAGACGAACACAAAGATTCTTCGTTTTGTGCGTCTTTGTGTATGTTTTACCACCGCTATCTTCGCTTCTTCGTTTCTTCGGGACGAACAACGAAAACACACTCTCAAATAATTTCTCAAAATGGATTACATCTATTGAACATACGCACACATAATAGATTATAAAACAATCACTGCTGTAGCACATTGCTTAACATGCAGAAAGTATCAGAACAATCACTTTTACCACTTGAGATTTGCATTTAATCTATAATCATAAGTGTTATATGCTTGAGCTGCAGTATTATATGCGTTGTGTCTTATATGAATGTATGGAGCTTTTCTCAGAATTAGTGAGTAATATGTTGTTTTGGATGATGCTATTTTTCATCTGAAGGTAACCTGTTCTCTTACCCCATAAGAAATAGTTTACAAATTCAATGTAACACATTATAATATATTCAATTAAATAGAGGTTATACTAGTGTTGTAATATAATTGGATTTGAGTGATCGTAATTGAATGTGATAATGGGATGATTTGTACTAGGCTAGAAACACTGCCCTAAGCTGCATACTTCAGAAGTTTGATTCAAGATTTTGATTGAATGCTCAAGGTTTTTTCCCCTTCTATGGAGGAATTATTATACGTTGCTTTGATGTATATACCACTTTTCCCCTTTGGAAATAGATGAATACATTAAAATGCAGCTATACATAAAGAATCCCATGTATGCTGTTTTTATCTGACCTATTTCAATATTGATGACGATTAGGATTCGTACAAAATATATCATAAAATACTAAGCATGGGATGCAAAGCTTACATTTTAAATACAATGTTTTCTGTAACCTCTTAAGTAATCAGATTGCATTGTATTTAAGGCTAGAGATCAAATGTTTCTAATAATCTCAATATACAGGTTTACACTATAATGGGACTAAAACTCTCACCTTACCATTTTACATAGTGAAATTTGGCAGCACTTTAGTAAGCAGTTTAACATCTTGTCATCCAATTTTTAACCGCCTTTATTGGTGCCTCCACCCCTATATAAAAAGACAAAGCTACAGTTAATGACAGATGTAGCTTCGACTCACGGGCCAGGCTCAGCTCAGTTGCTCAATTAAATAAAACACCAACACACAAGACGGGTTTGATAAGGCCGTTTTATTTAAGTCATTGTCCTGTAAAACCTGAAATAATAAACATAGATGCGTTAACAGAGACAATGACTTCACCAAAACCAACCTAGCTTGCCAAGTTATCCAGGTACCATACCACACACCAATTTTGGGAGGGGACATACCAGGATGCCCCAACCCGGACCTGAGGTTCCAAGCACCACTCCTTGCAAGGAACCTCCCACCGGTTATGACCACCAATGATCATACCACCACATTAACCCCTTGGATACCTGGCAAGCTACCGCCCACAACTGTGACTAATGCAGCAACACCACTCCACAAACTCAACCATATAAGGGGAGGGAGGCTGGGACAAACAACACCAGGTGATCACCAAACTTAAATATCCCCCAACCAAAACTCCTCCCCTAATATCCACAATTCCTGCCTTAGCCTAGCCCTGCTCAGCATCCGTCAGGGCCCACTCTAGTCAATTCTGGCCCCCTGTGGGCTTCAGTCCTGTGCCTTTACCTACATTGCCAAATGGGAAATCAGTGTAAGAACAACATCCACATCAAAAGTAAAACAAACTTTTACAAAAAGTAATCACAGTAAGTAAAAACAGTACTCCACGGGGTAACAATATTCTGAATGATAACTATACATCTCTGCTTTTTATTTATATATTGATTTCTAAATTGGCAACTAATTAACTAAAACTGATGATTGAATAAACATTGTGCTGCTGGTAGGTTCTTTACAGATTAAGTTTTTAAGATGGACTTAAATGTCATCCAGTGTGAGAGATGACAGAGCTTTTACGTTTAGCGGACTATTCAACTTCAGAAGGGGCCAGTAAGGTGCTACACTCTCCTGTAGCTAGTGTCCTCAGCACGGAAAAACTTGGGCTGGTGTATTAACCTGCTGGAAGCCGTTTTCTTTGTATCCCTCTTACCTAACAACTCCGCTTTCCTTGCTTGGTCTAGCAGGGGCAGGGTCGTTGAGCTTATGTGCAACATGGTCATTGGTTATTCTGCTACTCACAAATCCACTCTATTATGGCAGGAAACATCCACAGAAGAGTGAAGTGCAACTCTGTGTACACAGGTACCCAGTCCTATCACCAGGAAGTGACTTGATACAGATTTGCTCACCTAAGATTTGCTATGTTTAAGGCTTAGTTTTGGCAGACATATCATACATGAATTTGGAGATCAGTTCCTCTGATGCAGTTTCTCTAGTACACCAGATACTACGCAAGGTTTAAGCAATTTGTTGGCTACTGATGATGAATTCTTCAGCCTCCTTGACATCAGGTGATGTGCTGTGCTACTTTCTATGCCCTCGATTGTGGGCGTGTTTCTCCAATGTAGTTTGGATTTCCATGGGTCTGTGCTATCATGTTTGGCTTTCATGCACATATGTTTTACTATTTCCATATTAGATTCAGCCTTTTCATTAGCTGGCGTGCTGTGGTAAAATAGGTAAATCATCTGTCCTTACCTGGACCTGCTGCCCTAGGCCTAGACCAGGATTCAACACTGTTTAAAAGCCAGTTTGTAATTTCAGAAGACAGTTCAGGAAGCAGTTCAATTTCCCAAAAATAATGGTCAACAATTAGTAAAAATGCTTACCCCGTATATTTGAAGAGTACAGTGCTACAGTGAGTGCATGTGTTTTAGTGTACAATGCTAGACTCTGTGGGGTATCAATGTATGGTATTAGAATGAGTGTGTGGGCTGTCAGTGTACAGCGTTAAAATGTGTTGGGTGTTAGTGTGTGGTGTTAGAATAAGTGTGCAGGGTATGCATGTGCAGTGTTAGACTGAGTCTGTGTTAGTTTACAGTGTGGTGTGTATGGTGTTTGAGTGTGTGGGGGTGTCAATGAACAGTGTTAGACGGTGTTTGGTATCACTGTATGGTATTAAGTAAAGATTTGTGTGGGGCGTAAGTATAGAGTGTTAGGGTGGAGTGTTCATGTGCAGTGTTCGAGTGTGTGTTATTGTATGTGGTTTGAGTGTCAGTTTATGAAGTAACATGTATGTAATGTAATGTATGTAATGTATGTTAGCATATGGTGCTAGAGTGTGTGTGATTCCATATAGTATTAGAGTGTATAAAAAATGTGCAAGGAGCACAACACTGTACCCAACTCTGTATAGCTTCTTCAATGCTTGATCCTGCTAATATTGCCAAAATATTTCCATCTATGTAAAACAATGGGGGGACAAGATAATGTTCTTGCCTGGGGTGCCACTTGGTCTAGGACCGGCCCGGCTTATTTTTGCTCAGTTGGAGTCAGTGCCCTAAGTGTGAATGCAACAGGCTGACCTTCTTGCATTAGACAAGTCCACTTAAGCTTGTGACAGGTTTTGTAACATCATTGGCCAAGTGTTTGAAGCCAATTCTAAACTCCATCCTTGTCCAGAAGCCTTCTCAAGGGCCCACGCACCTCCTACAGGGTCCTCTGGGACGTTCACAGTGACTGCTTGAATCCCAATTTATTTTCATTCCCTCAGGGGAAGGAATGTTATTGTCAGTAGACATAATGCAGGAAACGTTGGCCTCCCTTACATTTAATGCTTAATCAGCACAACTGCAAAATCCAAAATGAATAGCCATAGACAGCTATTTACAAACTCATGCAGTGACTCTGTCCTGGAGCTTCTGTAAGTATAATGTCCCTGCACATGGAGATGAGGGTTAATAAACTATTGGAGGCTTTGACCGCATCCAGTGCATCATCACTCATTCCATTCCTGGTAGGTATATATTTATTGTGGGGAAGGGTTGAAGGGAATTTTTAGCTATGCAACACAAGGAAGCCATATGCACTCTCATGTCCTCACAAATAATTTGCATATTAGTGAATATATAAGTAGGTTTGTGAGTGTTAGCCTGTTGGGTCTGATGTTGACAGATTTTAAAAATTCGTATAATTAACTCAACTGGTGCAAAACGTGAAGAGGCAGGTAAGACATTTTGTTATCTTGCCAAGCATATCAAAATAAAACATTCAACAAATGGGATAGTTTTTAAGTAGTTAAAAAACTTGTTAACAATATTATTTATTTTGAATAAGGTAAATAAAGGTCTTGGGCAAATGTAATTTTTCCTCTTCATTAAGTTACTACACTCCCATTAAGTCACCGATTGTTGATTGCTGATTATTGGCAGCACTTGTAAAGGTGGGATAAAAAGAAGGGAGAGAATGCAAGGAAAGGGAATATATTGACTAGTTTTACCATAGGCAGACAAGGATGGTTGTCTTATTTTTAAATTAGATATCTCTGAATGTCTACAGGTGTTACAGGGAAATGAAAGCTTAATTAAATTGAGGAGAGTAAGTTAGAAAAGTAAAAAGAAAACTTTTTGTTTGTTGAAACAATCTCACTGATAACAAAAGTATTAACTACTAAACATTTGAAGCAAATTACCTATTTTCTGTTCTCTATGATGAATTACCAGTTGGAATGGAAATAAATAAACCCTAAATTCTTAACAATGGCTAAGCTGAGTTTTATGTTTTCAGTTTTTACAAACATAACAGCAAGTAGTGATACTGCAGGGTACTAATGGTAATTTGCACAATAGTTTGCAGTAGATAATGAAGTCTTAGGGTTCACAGATCTATTTAATGTGTATAATGTTTACTTATAAAGTAATTGTAACCTTTAAGTAAACCCAATTTTGTACTGTAGCATTCTGTTTTAATTCAGATTTATGTACATGTTTATAAGATCAGCTATTGAAATTAACTATTGTTAAATAATAATTTCACCATGCATTAAACTGCTTCTGCTTCTTTATATTTTTTGAATTGGTACGTTGAATCAATTATGGGATTGCTACTCCTTTCATATTTCTTTGTTGTTTTTTTATAAATATATAGGTCGGACACCAAGATCTTTATTTGAAAGAATAGATGAGCATATAAACAATATTAAGAATAAATATATGGGATATATATCATTTTTGCACATTTTGCTCTGTGCCACATCCTAGTAAACTGCACTTTATGGGTATAGTACAAGTAGCGAGAATCTGATGTCAGGAAAATTTTATATGTAAATAAAGTCAGGTCAAAATGAAGTGAGTATATACACTCAAAGCCCTGCAAACTGCAGGATTTAATATTGAATTCAATCTGTTTATTTTTATGATTTTAATTATTCATTTTCTTTAAAAAAATGTTATGCAAGTATTGTTTCTTATGGGACACTTAAAACAGACAGGATGAAGAGGCAGCAATGTGTGGGTTAATTGAGTAAAAAGGCGTAAAAAGTTTAGGAGGGGGTGTGCACTTGATAAAGCCTTCGACGGGTGAAATGCATCTGACAACCCCCCATTCTGTTTCATGACATTGTTTTTCTGCTACTTTTTTGAAGCTTCTGATCGCCTGTGAGCTCTGGTGTTTTGTATGTAGCAGAGTGATTTGCAGTATGATTGGACTTTTGTGATTTGTGAGTACCTGCTTAAAGAGGAATTGCTAAACGCTTAATGTGAGACACGCTGTAGTAAGCCTCTGTCGTTTATACTTCTTGTATATAAATCTTGTGTTGTATTGGTACACAATAGATATGTGAAATGGGCCAAAAAAATGATCCAGATGAAATTTTCGGGTTTGGTTTTGGCCCTTTTGTTTTGGGCAACAAATTACATCCCCTGCTCAAAAATCGGGGGCCATTTTTAATTTGTGAACAAAATTAATTGCAGGTGCTCACATTCATTCTCATTTATTCTCACTCACTCTCTCACATTCTCATTCACTCTCTTGCTCTCTAAATGTTTCCCTACCCTCTTCCCATTCTGCTTCCACTTCTGCATCGTCTTGTTCATCTTCCCTTGTCCTCTCCCCCGAAGTGCCAGGATTTTGGATTTTTTATGGACAGCTTTCTTAGGGTCTCTCCATAGCATTTAAATCGGTTTGAGGTCTGGACTTTGACTGGGTCATTGCAACACCTCAATTCTTTTCAGCAATTCTGTTGTGATTTGCTGGTGTGCTTGGGATAATTGTCCTGTTGCATGACACCTGTTTGAAGCATTAGTGCTGCACCTGCTCAAGTGATCTCTGAGATAAGCCCAGGGGCGGGCTGGGCCGGGGGGGTGAATTGCCCTGAATCTAAATTAAACAGCCGCGCAGCTGCCCTTTTTAGTGGCAGATTCGGGCAGTTTCGGTCCAGAATTTTCATTTCGGTGCATCCCTGCTATATACTAAGCCAGACACTGAAGTGGTAGGCCTAGACCACATCAATGTTTGGCTTAGTATATAGTGACAGGGGATGTGCTGCATTATTGTCAATGTCTGGCTCAATTTATAGTGATAGGGATTATGCTTTACCCCATCAATGTTTGCCTCAGTTTATAGTGATAAGTGTTATGCCGTACCACCGTCAGTGTGTGCCTCAGTATATAGTGATAACACTTATCCTGTACCACCGTCAATGTCTGCCTCAGTATATAATGATAACAGTAATCTTATACCACGTGTCCACATTGTCTGCCCTCAGTATTACTTAAGATAACAGTAATCCTACACCACTGTCAATGTCTGCCTCAGTATATAATGATAACAGTAATCCTATACCACCGCCGATGTCTGCCTCAGTATAATGATAACAGTTATGCTGTACCACAGTCAATGTTTCCCTCAGTATATAATGATAAAAGTAATCCTATACCACCGTCAATGTTTGCCTCAGTATATAATGATAGCAGTTATGCTGTGCTACCCTCAATGTCTGCTTCAGTATAAAATGATAAGTGCTATGCTTTACCCACGTCAATGTCTACTTCAGTATATAATGATAACAGTTATGTTGCACCCCTGTCAATGTTTGCCTAATGATAGAAGCTATGCAATTTTAAAGTGTTTTCATGTGTGGAGGGATGCCACACACAAGTTCTGCCCCAGGTGCCAAGCACCCTAGGTACGCCCCTGCCCTTAGTTACTAACTCAACCAATTAATCAAATATAACTCTCCATTAGAGAGTCACAAAGCAAAAAACACAGCTGACTAAAAAGAACAAAGAAAAAAAAAAGCCATCCCACATTTGCCAAAAAAACATCCTGATGACCCTCGGGACGCCTGGGATAATGTTCTTTGAACTGATGAGTCAAAAATTTGAACTTTTTGGAAGACACGGGTCCCGTTATATCTGGCGTAAAGCATTCCACAAAAAGAACATCATACCAACAGTCAAAACGATGTTGAAGACTCTTTGGCAAATATCTGACTTTAGTTGTTGCTTACAGGAGTGGCACAACCAGTTTTAAGATTTAGGGAGGTCAATTACTTTTTCACATGGGTGATATAGGTTTTAATTAACTCTTTACTGTCAATAAATTAAATGATCATTTAAAAGCTGCATTTTGTGTTCGCTTACCTTGTCTTATACTAAAATCCGCTGAACGATCTGTAACATTTAAATGTGACAAATAAGCAAAAATAGAAGAAATTGGGCAAAAATTTTACAACAATGTACGTGGCTTTTCATTATTATAATAACTTCTTCAAGTGGATATTGATTGGTTTTGTGATGATGAATAATTAAATAAAATAAACAATTGACTTACATCTCTAAAAAATGTTTTATGGGGACACTATGCTGGATGCAGTACAGTCTTCTGCTCAAGAGTATATTTTAAGCGATCAAAAAAAAATGTTGAACTATAAATGTAATGTAGTGATATAGGACTTCTACGTTGTTTATATTATATGTTGTTAAAATCATACTCCTCGTGTAAATGCAATAGCACATAAAAATGTACATTGTATTGACAGATTTTCCAATATAAGCTGTCAATTTACCTTTTCTAACACTATTGCTGTATGGAAAATTACTTGACTTTCATGTGATGTTTCAAAAGCAAAACATCAATTGACACAGTTTTCAGCAAATATAATGAAATTTTAGCATTCATATTTCCTTTTCATTTTTCCATGCAGTATACATCAAGAACTTTTATACCCTATAGCATATACGTAAGAAGCATAATTTCAAGGACAGCATATAATATGAAGAATGTGAGAACTCTGACATCCCTACATTACATTCATAATAAATATTCTGCTAATGACCGGAAAACACGCTTGAGGGATAGATTATTTTTTTGTATAGAAATATAGAGCATACATGAGGCATTTAGAAAAACTAAATGGTAAAAGTATGAGTAATATTCAGTGAGTAATATTACACCAACACAGAATTTTTATTTAGTATACTCGTATCTATTTGGTTGTAACATTGGACTCAGGAAAGGAACCCAGTATGCAGGGACCAGTGTAGAAACAGGTTTATTGAACCAAATGAGGAACAGGATAAGGCAACAGCGATGCAGAACACACAAACGCAATGTATGCTGCTGTGAAACAGTTAATAGCACAGTCCACAAGTATAGCAAGATGTCAATGAGCTCCGTGGAGTTATGGTTGCAGGTTGGAGTGGGTTGCAGGTTGTAGCAGGCTGCAGGTTGCCTACAGAACAACCAAGCACTGAATGGATGTCAGTGCTTGATTTTAAACCTGCTGCGCTCCACCGCCCAGCCCCCAGAACATGACGTCACGGAGTAGGCGTCCCTCCATCACGATGGATAAGTAGGGGGCGTGGTGAGTGCAAGCGTCTCTTTATTATTATTATGATTATCTTTTATTTATATAGCGCCAACAGTTTACGC
>VKOC01032627.1:0-24397 GCA_009364415.1 Spea multiplicata | reverse complement strand
CAACACCCAGACACACACACACACACCAGGACAGGCTCTGGTACATTGACACCCAAACACACACACCAGGACAGGCTCTGCCATACTGACTGCAATGGCATCTCAATGTGCCGGCCCACGGAGTGGTTGGTGCACCGCGGGTGCTGCTGGCTTTTGCCCCGCATTAAAGACGGCCCTGGCGGGGCCAAATCTGCCACTTAAATGGATGGCTTCGCAGCCATTTGATTTAGATTCAGGGCGGCCTGGGAGCGATTGCCCCCGGCCCATCCTGCCCATGAATCAGGAAGTGCTGATTGTGGTTTTTTTTATTTTGGTTTTGATGGAAAATGACTTCAACAGAGTTGCACCAATCTTGGTTTTTTTAAGGACTGGATTAGATAATTACCAGTTAAAGGACATTGTTGTCTCTCATAAACAAGAGTTATCTTGCAATGGTTTTCACACAGTGGGGGCCAGAAAACCAAAAATGACAATACAGTAGTCTAGTGTATTTAGTGGACTTGATGATTAAATATGCCTAGCCAATAATAATATTATAAAGTAAGAAAGAAAGATGTCAATACAAATTCAGCCTACTTCCAAAATTTACTTTAAGACTTTGAAATATAACACATATTCTAACCAAACTATAAAAGAAAAAGATCCCAAATATGTAAAGGCAATGAAAGTATTCTTATCCTTAAAATGGCTCTATCGTTGAAACATTTACAATACTCCTTGATTATACTGCAACAGAGAAAAACTCAACAGGACTCCTGTCAAACTCTTATGACAAAAGGCTCTGTGCATTTTTACACCTTATTATAATTTAATCTCTCTCATTCATGAGTATTTGGCAGACTTAACATACACATGAGCTCCAAGTGCATTATTGATCCTAAAACCCCTAGGGATCAAGCCAATTTCTAAAAATGACTGAAGGCTATTTCGTAATATTTTCGTAAGAACCTGTTTTTTCTGCTCTAATGACTTGCTGGAAATAGATGGATCATTAATACAGTACTCCTAGTGAAATATATTCTTATCTTGGCCTTACCATTTTATATGTTTAATTTACTGTTTAATTGATAAAACATGAGGAACATGTATTTTTATTTTGTACAATGTTGGACAAATACCATAACCCCAGCACTTAAAATTGTAATAACAGAGCTTCATTTTTTTGATCTTACATTGATCTCTATGGATGAAATTCTCCCTAGCACTAAAAGTTTCTACCACCTAAATGGTAGAAGATTAAGTCACCTAAAGGCAACTCTAACCATCGAATGCACATTAATGTACATGATAACTGAGTGTCCCTTTTAAAGTTTGGTCTCTCCTTGTGTTTGGCTGAATGTATCTCCTGGTCACCAAAATGCATGGATGCAATACTCACTACTAGCCAGCTCTACAACTGAATTGCGCAATAGATCACGGGGGTCTAATCAGGCCCCACACTGTCCTGTTTGAACACTGGACCTAAAATTAGGTGCCTTCTTTTTTTTATCCGACTCATTAAGTAATACATGTTAAAGTACTTTAATATGCACTGCTAATTGATGGGCCTATATGGAACTTTTAACATTCCTTCTAGCTTTTTTAAAATACAAATATTGCAGTAATGTATTTGCTCAGGACATCTAAGCTGTATTGCTGTAATTTTTCTCCCTCATTTACTGAACCCACAGGTTATATATTGTTTTTTTTCAGAACAAGAAGGGCTCTCTTTAGGTAGATCATATCATATAATTTACTATAAAAATTTTTTTATAAAATATGGTGAAAAATATTCTTTTCTCAATTACAAAAGCTAATGAAAAAACCTGCTAAATAGATTTTGCTAATGTGTCCTGAGTTTAGAAATACCCAATGTTTTCATGTTTTTCTTTTCAAGTGTTTGCTATTTCAAAGCTATTTTTTTCACAACCGGTCATTCTGCCCCCATGTGTCAAATTTCTCAGGTAGAAACCCGGGTGCAGCTCTCAACAGGTCCAGGTAGAAAGTCAGCGTATAAGGGTTCAGGCAGAAAACGTAGTCAGACAGGTCCAGAGGTCAGAAATCCAGGCAGCAAAGGTTCATCAGTGGTATAAACAAGCCAAGGATCAAAGAGCAGGTAGAAGGCTCAATTGTTAAGGGTTTTAAAGGGTGAAACTCCACCCTTTGATAGCTGTAATCAGTATCTTCAAGTGTCCACGGCTTGTTCTGAAACCATGGATACCTGGGGAGACTGTAAGCAGCTGTGTGTGTGTCTACCTGGCGTCTGTGGTTGCCAGGGAGACGTGTTGAATTGGGTTCGGCCCGCCCCCGCTGAGGACGGGTGAGTCGCGCGATGCCTGACACCATGTACCATTTGTGAAAACTTTGAAGCCAGTCAGTTCAATTTACATCAAACCATATATTTTTGAAAACTAGACACTCCAGGATATTTCAAATGAGGGTATTTTAAATATTTTCTTGGGCCAATGAAATATACAGAGCCAATCTTTCTGAGCAAAAATAACTTTTTAGGAACTTTTTGGAAAATGTGTCAGGTTGGCAATTTGGTATGAGTTTGTCAAATATGCTTAAAAAAAGTGGTTGGAGTACATGTGTCTATAAATGAGTTAACTATCTTGCCTTTAATTCTAAATTATCAATTGTTATAATAATTAGTTATCAATACTATTGATACTATTCAATACTAGAAAGTTAAGCCACTAAACTTTAGAATCTCTCATAAATACATATAGATACCAAAATAACATATCTATGCCTTTATAACAATAATAATAGAAAAGTTGATAAACATTTGTAATTATTGAAAGAATTATGGTTTCTATGTTTGGCTACCCTGGTTCAATATCCTTTAAGATAACTTAATGTTGGAGTCATGTCTTTCTGCTTTTACAGAACAGCAAATGGTAAAATGTAAATTGTTCATTTTACTGAGCAAATATTTTTTTCCACTTTGTATGAACAACAGAGAAAGGATCTTGCAAAAGTGAACAATGTTATTTTTTATGGAAGACTTATTTCTATGCAAATAATCAACGTATTAACCCTGCAAACTTTAATCTGCTCCCAGACAGGATAAGTGATTATAGACGTCCCATTTTAAGAATATAAGGTCAGTGTTAACACTGTTTGTTTTAAACATCTATGTTCTTGCCTTAATTTTATGTTGTATTATTTTCGCATAAAGCAAAACAAAACAAAACAAAAAACAAATTGGATACCAAATCTAATTTTACCAGTCATAATAGCAAGTCTGTTAGAATCATTCATAGATGTGTCATTATGCTGTTAACAATAATAATTTCGAGAATGGATATAAAACTGCACTACTGTTGCTAGATTTTTTATGCCATTTTACTGAATCAATTCTGTTTCAAAATGATTTGCATTGTTAACAGAGGAATGGCATATTCCTTATTTGGTTAGTCTAATAACATTTCATGGTTATGGAACATATCTTGGCAGTATAAAAGGTCATATTTCAGTTAACAAATACAGATTCCAGTATGCCTGAATACCTTATATAAAAATATACAGTACAATCAAACATTAAACAGCCTGGCAAAGAACGAACAATAAAGATGCATAAACACAATTAAAAAGTGCCTTCGGTTTTTGTTCTGTCTCTTGCATATGACTTTGAACTTACAAAAAAACTTTAGAACTTCATTCTAATTTGCTTAGAATATAATATAAGTACTGCAGGATAACAATGGAATTTACATTGGTGTAAGTGCAAGTGGTGTAGCTTGTGTATAGAAATGCTGAAAAGACTAGTGGTCAGACTTTATAGCTGAAAGACATCACACTTTTCACGAGGATCATTTTGGATTATGATAGCATTCAAGGGAAATTAGTGACATCACTTGAGCAGGTTATTTAAAGCTTCCCCATCAATTACTGAAATACTAGAGCACATAATGATTCACTACTAATTCCATATGGTTCCAAGTTACAAAGGAACCTGGACAGATCTGTGCCAAATACAAATCCAATCTAAGTGTTTAGAAAATATATCTCATTTCAGCATCTTGAAGGCAATCCAGACAGTCACAATGAGAAGTATGACAGACTATGGGGTTAATACACTAAACCATCTCATTGAACCAACTCAGCAGTTATCCCACATCTCCAGACCCTAGTTCTTTAAAACATATAAACGTATGTTTTAGAACAACAATGGCAGCAATTTGACTGCCCACAATGTTGTGCCCTGTTCAATCAACTCTATATCTGTCTAAAAGAAGAGTTAGAGTGCCAGTTGCAAATTTAAAGCAATGGAGAAGTAAGCATAATCTAATTTCATTAAACATTTAATAGATTATGGCAGGAGGCATCCACCTCGTGACTTAGTTCCCACAAGGGCCCAAAAACCAATATATCATAAAAGCATACCAAATACAATATGGTCATGTAAGTTAAACAGCAACAGGAGCATTTCATGTGTGACCTCAAGTGTTCCCTGTGAAAGTTAAGAGGCATTTTAATTTTTTTTCTCTGAACAGTGGGAACTGAAGTTGTAATAATTAGCATTTTGTTGCACCTTTTTCCATTGTTCATGCAATAAACTTTTTTGGTACTTACAGATACATAATGTAGTGGCTATTTTGAAGTGGTTGCCACAGCTGATCATAATTACTTCAGGGTACTTCAAGTTCATCACACAAAGGACAATAAATATTCAACTATAATTGTGTTTTTTTAGAGACATCAAATTGGCTCCCACTATATGATGATACATGTTCCTCATCTAATTAATGCTGCTTGCCATGTATGTGCAAATAGCAAACGTCTGGCAAATGAATGGAATAAGAGGCAAATTAATTGGCTTTCATGTGTTCTTATAATTAGGTTTTCATACACTGTATTGTCTCATTGCCTTTTGTAAGACTTGTTTCAAGAAGTATACATTTCAAATTGATAGGATGACAAACATAGCTTTAATTAAGCTCTCATTATATTTAATTGATGTACACAAACAATAACCAGTTTTTTCCTGGTTTAATTCTGATCAAAGAAAATAAGTACATGCTAAGGAATGCATAAAACAATCTAGACAGGTTTATTAAGAAATGAATGAGCTTATATTTACACATTTGTTGAAAATGAAGAGCTAATGTTAATAATTAACAATAATGATCGACTGGATGAGTCACAAATATCAAGTGGATTAGAAAGTCTGTCCAGAGTATCCAAGGTGTCTGAAAGCAATACGTTCATGTGAATTGCTCAGTTGTCACATTTCGTCACTCCCTTAAACACCAAGGATGGAATACTATGGAATTTATTTAGTCACAGGAGAGTTGGAGTTTAAATTGACAGAATGCAAAATTAGATTCAAGGGTCAGCTCCTGGTACAGTTAAAGTTTCCCTTGTTATTTTACTGTGTGATCTATACACTGAGTAGATACCTGGAAGGATCTCCCAGATCTCTTCCTTCCTTGTTTCTTATGAAAGGCCGGTAATGGGCCCAACTTAGGAGGCAGAGCTACTCAAAGTGGCTAGCCTACATCATTGATGCATGTTAAGGAATGAACAGGACCTAGGAAAGGACAGGAGAGGTCACAGGAAATTGTCTTGCCTTCCCTCAACTAGGAGAGCTCAGCTTTCATTATTGATACTTTAGCCCTTCAATATTGCATGAAAATTTAAAACAGTAAAATAGGAATGTTAAACAAATAAAAACATATTACACTTTCATAATATTTCCCTATATTAAGTGGAGTTATGTTGACAAAAACATTCAAGGGTTGGCCCTTCAGTGAATGCAAGCTGAAAATGCAGCTCTAGCTTTAGTAGCTAACGTAGTAACATCATAAATCATTACTTAACACCTCTTTATCATTATTCTTCAAATGGGAAATTTTGAACTAATACATTTCAGAATTTCAATAAAGTCAACATTGCAATAGATGACTGTAGTGATTATAGGAATTATTGTCCAACTTGCAAGAGTTGCATATTTGACTCAACTGCTAACTTATCTGGACTTGACCATTAAGGCATTTGAACACCTTTATTTTAGGATAAACACTGATAAATTGCATGGCCATCCACTGACATTTTTCTTGTTTTTATTATCAAACCAACTTTCTAATGATGAGATAATTGGTCCATGTATGGCACATAGATAGATTGGCGATATTATTATTCCACAGGACAGCAACCAAAATTAGAACAAAATACTTGCTAGCCACAAGTGAGCCACAGCAAACACAAAGTTAGATTTTTCATGTTTCTGCTATTGTTTGAACATTTAAAAATATTTCTTTAAATTGTTCTCTCTGTAACCACGGAACACAGTCAGAAGATCTTGCACATGATCACATACAGTACATTTCAGCATATCAAGCTAAACAGCTTGAAGAGTGTGGATCACACCTTGAAGAGTAGTTTGCTACTATGGTCAGGTAAAAGAGGAAGTTTACTCTGCTTGAGGAACATTGCAATTGATATGCACCTGGTGTGGTTTACCTGAAGGTGTAGCGACCAGTAAGCTTAATTGTTCAAGAATCTCTTCATAGTTTCAGCTAAATATTTGAATGCTCTTGTATATAGCGGCCCATCATTTTTCACTCGTCAATGGTACATTGGGAATAAGAAATCTTCTTATATTAATAAGAAAACTTGATGACTTTCACTGACTGTGCCAAAGGAATTCCTTATATCAGGAACAGCATGCAGGTCATCAACAAACAAATTATGTGTTGCCCAGTGAGCAAAAGCAGCTTTAGGATATTTTTTCTTCATTATGGCTTGAATGCCACCTTGCTTTCCTGCCAAGAGCATCTTAGTCTTTTCTAAGTTTAATCCAAATTTAGAGCATGTATCCATAATGCTATTTGCAATTGAGATAGCATCAATTTCTTTTAATGCTGCAAACCCAAGGAGTTCTTCTCTGATAAGGGCTATGATGCTACCTTTGTTTAAAAAATGTACTCCAATTGATGTCTGTTACCTTCCGGATATGTCAGCACTTTTACCAGCAATTACAGAAATTCCACTTGACATACTGACTAAGGATACTAGATATTCCCTTAATGTTTCATCACATTTTGTAATCAATTCATTTTGAACTGATGTATAACGTGCATTAAATTCCTCATGATTCTTTAGGGCCAAATCTCCTGCTACAATGTGAAATTGGTACAGACTTTGGTGATTGTACAGAACTTTTCTGATTGTACTTCCCCCCCCCCCACTTAAAGTAATGTCATGTATAGCACAAAATAAGACAACAGACAAACTTCTTCAACTTGCCATTTCACAGCACTGTCTATTCGTCTATTGGACCTGCAGAACTGTGTGTGCGTGGTTCTGCCTCTTGTTCACCAGGTCTAGATTATTTTTTTGCTTCCTTATCAGATTCTGTTTCATCCAATTTTGAAAACAATTTGCGGATGTCCATTTCTAAAAAACAAATGGGAACCATTAAAAACTATGCTCACCACTGAGCTGTATTCAATCAAAAGTGAAGTTTAGATAAGCTGCAGGGAATTGCAGCCAGAGCACTAGGTAAACTATATGAACAAAAGTATTGGGACACCTGACCATTAAACCAACAGGGACTTATGACAATAATATGTAATTGGGCCCCCCTTTGCAGTTATAACTGCTTCCAACACTGATGTTGCAGGAGAAGGCATAGCTTGCAATCTCCGTTTTACCAAAGGTGTTTGACGTGGTTTAGGTCAGGGTTCAATGCAGGCCATGTCTTTATGGACCTTGCTTTGTACACTGGGGCACAGTCATGCCGGAAAATAAAACGGCCCTTCCCAAACTGTTCCCACAAAGTTGGAAGCATAGCATTGTCCAAAATGTCTTGGTATGCTGAAGTATACTCCACAGGAAGGGTCCCAAACCCCTGAAAAAAAGCCCGATACCTTTATCCCTTTACAGACTTTACAGTTGGCAAAATGCAGTCAGGCAGGTAACGTTCACCTAGCATCGGTCAAACCCAAACTCACTCAACAACCCAAACTCACTCAACGGCGTGATTAGTCACTTCACAGAACATGTTTCTACTGCTCCAGAGTCCAGTGGCAGCTTTATACTACTTCATCTGACACTTTGCATTGTACTTGGTAATGTGAGGCTTGCATGCAGATCGCTACCTGGACACTGCAATTTATATACTAAATGTAGCGATGATAAAGCTATGTATATACTATATACTACATAAATACTACTACTACAGTTGTTTTAATTTAATGGAACTATGACATTTAAAAAACACATTTTTCATTCTATTTTCATACTTTTAATCGCTACAGATTTCTTCTGTAAGCAAAGATAACTGCTACAATCTCAAACATAGAGACATTTTAATTTAGTGCTTATTTGTACAACTTCCTGTACAAGATGCTTATTTCTGTAATATGATATACTATGCAGGATCACAGTGACTGAATGTACAAGGAACAGCTAAAGGTTTGTGGGTTTTAAAACCTTTGTTCCTGCCAAGGAAAAATTAGTGTGGATATACATGGTTGCTATGAAACCACAACACAGTATTGCTTTCTTGCCTTGACTCACAATGGTTTCCCTAGGATGCTAAAACTTAACCCATGCTGTGATTCTCACTTTTGCGTTCTTGGAAGAAATGTAATAGACTAAACTAATCAGAGCTATCCTTTATGCAGAATGATACTGTGACCTACAAACTGCAGAGCTGTAGTCATTTAAATATTAGTTTTGGAGAATTAGATATTCATGAGAAGCCTACATTAAATGTTAGTCTGACCAGGTCGGCTCATGCCACGGAATCATTTTTGTATTGCGAACGAAGAAACAGATGAAAAGTTAAAATTCGCTACTACTGTGTCCTGAGGTTCTTTTTTAATGCATTATCCTAACAGTACCATATTTAAAAGTAAATTATATCAAAGAGGTTTTCTTTATAGGAGAGAGCTCATAAAAATGTAAGGCATACTAACCAAAATCCTAGATAAACATTATTCAAGATTTGAAGCATATGGAATGTATTTTATAAGGGTCAAAGTTTGTTAGTTGTAAACTTTTTGAGCTCTCACTCGGCAGAACATGCTTCCACTGCTCCAGAGTCCAGTGGGGGTATACTTTACACCACTTGATCCGACGCTTGGCATTGTACTTGGTGATGTGAGGCTTGTATGCAGCTGCTCAGCCATGGAAACCCATTACATGAAGCTTCTGCAACACAGTTTTTGTGCTGATTTTAATGCAAGGGAAAGTCTGGACTTTATTCACCTGTGGCAATGGGTCTGATAAAAACACGTGAATTCAATAATTAAGAGATGTCCCAATACTCTTGTCCAGTAGTAGTCTAGTATATTTTCACTAGACCTAATGGATCCAATTTAATGACCTGTCCAAAATCCAGATTAATGAAAACAAAAATAAATATTAAATCATACTCACTAGTAAGCAATTTAACTCTGAGGATCACACCCAATCATACATTCATGTTTTTAGTACTCAACAAATGCTATTTTACCAGGAGGTTATTTCAGGCAAAGGGGCAGAGACAGGGACACAAAAGCAATTGATGGAGAAGGTAGGGAGACATTCAGAGACAGCATGAGAGTGTGAGAGCGTGAATGAGAGCTCTTTGCTACATTTTGGGTTGTTTTATTGGGGGTCCCTCCTTGTTTTGGGGGATTTGTACTATTCCGGAAGTATGCCATTTTCAACAAAAATTGCAATTTGTATGAATCTGAATGCGCAATTCTACTAAATATATCCCTTACATATACATCTGAAACCCTACCTATTATGAAACATGTATAATGTTTTGCTAATCAAATATGTGATAACCTTGCTAGTGAAATCTCAGCAACTTCAGCTTCATGTGTAAAATGCCTGACGAAAAGACATGGATAGCCTTGAAAGCTTGCTATCTAATATCCTTCAGTTAGAAAATAATTCTATTATTTCTATTAAATTAAAATAAACATTTACATTAGTTTAGACAATTAACCCCTTCAGGACCGGCGTTGGCAAACTGCATCTTCCCTTGAAGACCGCAGTTTTTTTAAAAAAATATTTAAATTCAATGCTCGTGATTCGCTGCAAACCATAAGGGTTTCTTGGGATGCATTTTATGGACATACCGGTACATCCATAGGGAACTGAGGGTTCAATAATAATGCATGATTTTAAAGTATTTTCTAAACTAAGCAAACACAAACATATTTCTGAGCATATTTTATAATCTTAAACTACATTGACATGCCATAGTCGTAAAATACACAAAAAACTATTTCCATTCTTAAATATTGAAGCTTTCAAATTTATATCTGTAAATGGTTATTGAAGAATCAAAATTTAGAGTAGCAGTTGCGAAATACGGATCACAATACTCTAAAGGCAATAGATGTCTAGTTTCCAAAATCGTTGTTATTAATATATATTCTGTCAATCTCTCTACAGAAAAAAAGGAGTCCATTTTATCTGTAGGGTAGAGCAAACAGTACACATCAATCATGCCAAACTGAACTCATATCACTTCATAATATGTAAATTTACTGAATACATTTTACTGTTTTACAATATACTTGAAGTTTAAATCCCTGAGAACAAAAGTTGAAAACAAATACTCTTCTGTATAATGATTTTATACTTTTTGCCATCCTTAACCTCCACTATAACTTACAGAATATTGAAACAATCTTTACCGGAAGACAGAGCATGGAGTACAGAGTAATAATTATGTTATTAGCAAGAAGCTTAGTGCTTTACAGTACAATATATGCAGTTTCATAACAAGTACAGGACACAAGTTTTCATAATGGCCAATGTCTAGATTTGCTGAGATACTCCTAATAGACTGACTTGGGGATAGTAAGGAAATAAGAGATATTTTGTGGTGACTTGTATAAAAAATGATAGCTCCGAGAAAAGTGGAAGGTCTTGGCAAGAGTTTGAATGTCAGGGATGCAGGAGAGAGGAGTCAAAGGTAACATCAAGAAAATGTGCATTTTTCTTTTCTTCCAGTCAATCCTTATAGCAGAAGCATAAAGTATTGCATATTTTGTGTCTTCTTAATAGATATATATTCATTAAAGTCAATTTACATATTTCATGGACAATAATACAATTACTGGACTAGTATGTGTTTGTTTAGTACAGCATATATTATTGAAAAAGAACCTTGAGAAGTTGTTCACAGCATATGCTTAATTCATGCATTAATTGAATTCCAGCAATAACTTAATTACAACCTTTACCACTTTTACACGTCACACATTACAATTAAGAAAAAAAACACAGAATATGGTTAATTAATACAATATAATTAGAGAATATAATAGCCTTGGTACATATATGATCTAACATTTAATGTAGACAGGAAGCAAATGACTTGCATAACATATTTACTCTACCACCAATAGCAGCAAAGAGACAAACATGAAAATCAAAATATATACCCAATCAACATAAAACAGGGACTTGTGTGTAGACAACCTCCGTCATAGAAGCCCTGCAGAAGTGCTGGCAGCGGAGGTTGTCTGCGCGTATCGTGCAGACGTCCACGGGCTGGCCCCGCTAGACACCAGGGTGGCACTCCCGCCGGGGCTTCTATGACAGAGAAGCACTGGCGGAAGTGACGGCAGCAGAGGTTGTCTAACCACATCGCCGCAGCAGGTGAAGGTCTGCGCGATACGCATAGACAACCTCCGCTGCCGGCACTTTCGCCAGGGCTTCTATGGTGGAGCACCGGAAGGCTATGTCACGCCCGTGTTCCACCATATAAGCCCTGGCTGAAGTGCCGGCAATGGAGGTTGTTTACGCGCAGATGTCCACAGCTGCCGGAGAGGAGGATCCAGGTCCCCTGCAGCACTGCGGGGATTTGGATCCTAACCCTGCAGGGATAAATGAAAGAGAAAAAAAGCGCCTGGAACTGCATGCCCCGGGCTTTGGGTGATATGAATTGCACATCCCTCAATAAACCCCGAATGTGGGCTGCACCCCCACATTAAAGACCTAAAGTGTAAAGTGTATAAAAGAATTTAAAAAAAAATAAATAAAAAAAAATAAAGACCTAAAGTGGGGGGAAAAAGTGCGGCCTATATTCAGGCCCATACGGTAATTGCAATAATAATATCAGCTAAATAATGATAATGAAAACTCAATAATAGAAACAATCTATATAGGGAAATTGGTGGAAGCAGCAAAGAAGGGGAGTGGCTATCTTCAGGCTTTATAGTCCCTGTTTTATGTTGATTGGGTATACATTTTGATTTTCATGTTTGTATCTTTGCTGCTATTGGTGGTAGAGTAATGATGTTATGCAGTTCTCATTGTTCTTTGGCCTACTCGCACACTTTCGAATCACAATACGCAGCAAACCAATATGTATTCAATAATTTAAATAAAGTACCTACACATTTTCTTTCAGAACCAAGAAATACAAAATCTGTTCCAGAAATAACTGAATCTAGTGATTAATTTGAAATTAATTGGAAGTGCAGATGCCCGCAATTAAGGGTGACGTGTTATACTTGAACTGTAATTAGCATCTGATATCCAGCCTTACCCTGAGTTGACTTTCATTTATTCTTACATCATAAAATCATTTCAAAAGTTCTCTTTTGAAATATATCATAAAGTAATGCATGCTAAATGAACAGAAATAAAATCCGTAAACCAAGATAGCAGTTATCTCCCAAAATACATATGAAACGTTGATGATTTATGCCTCAGGATTCTGTGGAAGACAAAAGTTTATAAAAGCCAGAGTTTATTAACTTGTTTTTTTTTTAAATATCCCTCATGAATTATAATGTAAGAGAAAAAGAAGTATTACTGAAAATAAGGACAACCAAATATTGAGTCATCAAACAGTTTCTATTTGTAAAATAAAATTATAGGATAGGTATATTATGGAGCCAGTACTATGCTTTTATTGTCAGACTTTCTCAAGTACTATCCCTTACAAAATATCTGAATTCTAAATTGAACTACTTTAGTCTTTTTGTTAGATTCTATAACAAATTTTCTCAATTTCCAGTGAGTTTCTATTGAGGCTGAAATATACATGAAGCACTTTGTATTTCTTGTCATTTCATATTGTTGGGAATCATTCCAGAATTCAATATATTGATCTCTGGTCTGTCATTGTTTGGATAATGAAGTCCTTAATATACTTCAATGGGTCCAGTGGACTTGAATAACCATTGGGGGCTGCTGGTGGAAGGGAGCATATGGGCGTTGATGGGTTAATGTTTAACATTTGTTTGTAGTGTTTTTTCCCCATTTATTTATTTTTGATGGGCCTTTTCCTCTGAAAAAAACTCTGAAAAGTGATTAGCTTTTGCTCCCAGGTTATGGACTCTCATCATTCCCAACATCCTTGGGGCACTTGGAGTTAGGGGTAGACTTTAAAAAAAAGTGTTTTATTGATTATTCTCATCCATCCCACAGGAAAGAAATGGAGGGACTCCATACTTGTAATGAGTTTTTTTGTGTGTGTGTTTTGATGTGTTTTCCCCATACACTTTTTAAAAACTTGTCTTTAACCCCTTAAAGCCCAGTGATGGCCTAGGCATGTCAGACACAAATGGTCAGGTAACGGTCATTAAACAAGCTTAGAAAGTGATCTACAATCACTAGTAGCGTTTTGCTATTTCAAAACCATTTTGTCCAAATCCGGTAATTCTTTCTGTGCTATTTCTGGTATCTTTGAAGCTGGCCAATACAATTTACCCCATCAGACCATATAGTTTTGAAGACTAGACACCCCAGGGTATTTCAAATGCTAGTATTTTAACTGTTTCCATGCACTAATTCTATCACTAGACTGTCAAACTTTGTGGTAGTCATTTTTTGCAGTTTGTTTTCACACACATTTTACTTCATGTATGAATTTATAGCTCCTGGTATATGCCACTGTCACACAATACTCCAATATGTGTTTAGCATCATCCCCCGAGTACAGTGATAGCCCCCATGCATGGGTTTGCCTGTCCATTTTGGGGCAAAAGGGCCACATTTTAGGCATGCGCATTTTTCAATGTTGAACTTTATTTGGTCACAGGAAGGCGCATAGACGATCAAAATTTCCACTGGTCGAATATCTAAGTGCCAATCAACATCCTAGTCTGTCCACTTTTACCAATTTGAATTGAAAGTTCAAAGGGCTTATGAGGAAGATGCAGACCCCATGCTTCTTTTGGTGTGGATGAGTCGCATGGTAGTGAACCTCAAATATTCCACTCCAAAAGACAGTGGATTTCCTGAAAGAGGAATATATCTCTGTGCAACTTTGTGTAGTATCTCATTTTACATGATGTTAAGTCATCTGACATTATGTGCTATTATGTTTATTCATCGGTTCATTAATTTGGGATATGGTTTGATCATGTTGGTTCGAAACAAGTACAAGAAGTTTTTCCACCAATTGCAACACAATGAGGCTACTGCATGGGTATCAAAAACATTGTGAGTGTCCTCGTTCCCCAAAGAAATGAGAAAGAGTAACAAAGAAGAGGAAATGAAAGAACACAATACTGTATATAAAATATTCACAAAACAGTCCTCAACATTTAAGTTAAACTCCCTTCTCCCCTGAGCCCCAGGGGCCTTTTCCCAGCCTCCAAGATCCCAGGACATCTGGGAGTGCTACTACACTGACTCAACTAAGATCTAACTCAGAGATGTTCAAAGTGAGGTTTTAAACATGTTAGTTTGCTTAATTCCAATAAAAAATGTCATTTGCAAAAAGCCCTTTTTATATTCCTTTTTACCCTGCTCTACACCATGTACTTTTGATGAGATCCTAATTTTTTTACAAAAATCAATGGGGACAACGGACACCCTTGTCTTGTTCCATTTGTATTCACAAAGATCTTTGAAGTAAATCCCATTTCTCCATATTTTATCTTATAAATACATTTTCTAGTGCCATCTGACGCTTGCCTTCCCTAAACATATCCTACTTGGTCTCAGTTTAGCAAAACTATTCTATTATTCTACTATTCTATAAAACTACTCACTATTTGACAATATTCTTGTGTATAATGTGGTATCTCTCTTTAGGAGTGAGGCTGGCCTGAAGTACCCAGGGCTATTTGGAGTCTTACCTGGTCTTAGGCAAAGTAGTCATAAATACTGACATAGGGCTGCAACTAATGATTACTTTCATATTCAATTATTTTTAGATTAATAGATTAATCGGATCAAAAATAAATCTACATTTTTCATCTTTTTAAAAAAAATTAATGAAGAAACAAACAGCAGCATAAGAAAACTTTGAGAAAAAATGCGATTCTGTTTTATTTCCCGCCTTTATCCCCGAGTTTATGCACATTTGAGCCAGGCTTTCCACACTGCCTCCCATTATATTCCTTATACCCCAGTATGCTTATACCCCAGATATGCCACTTTGGCGCTCTGATTTGCCATACCCCCAGATATGCCACTCTGTCCCCCCAAGATTATGCCACTCTGTCCCCCCAGATATTGCCTATACCCCCAGATATGCCCCTCTGCCCCCAAATATGCTTTATATTTCCCTGATATGCCACTGTGCCCCGCTGACATGCCTTATAACCCCCTATATGCCACTCTTCAACTCCCCCCCAGAATTACTTCCCATGCTCCAGACTCCTTGGTGTCCAGTATGAGCAGCCGGTGAACGTCTGCTGCAGTAGAAGTTCCGGCAGTAGAGGAGGTTGTCTGCGGCGGAGGTTGCTCAATGCGCGCAGACAACCTCCGCTGTGCTGGCCGATATTTCCACCGGCGCTTCCATGGTGGAGCACCGGAAGGTCATGTCACGCTGGTGCTCCATCAAAGTGCCCCAGCGGAAGTGGAGGACAGTAGCGGAGGATGTGTGTGCGCATTGCACAGATTCCTGCTTGCTGTCAGAGAGGAGGATCGGGGTCCCCTGCAGCGCTGCGGGGGATCTGGATCTTAGTGATATTATCCAACCTCTATTTGAGGTCGGATTATAAGACGAAGCATATTTTTCAGAACATTTGCCCCGGAAAAACCCTCATCTTATATTCGATAAAATCTATTCAACTGATCGATAATGAAATTCGTTGGCAACGATTTTCATTATCTATTATTATCGATTTTATCGATTAGTTGTTGCAGCCCTATACTGACAGCATTTCTGCTAGAATGGCACTTAGTTATCTTATAGTGTTGAACACCTTAGCTAGTATTGGCCAGAACACTATGGAAGATTTTAAGGAATTAATAGCTACGTTCACCTGTTTTTCTCTGTGTTTGTTTTTAAAAGGTTCTCTTTTTGCAATTGTGTTAGCGCTCCTAGTTTGGCTAACTCTAAGATTTGTTCTATGTTTTCCATCAAGAGTAAATTTCAAACCAAAGAGCCTATGATCACTTTTTGAAAATATATCTTTCTATCTATCTTTCTTGGAAATCTAATCAGGGTGAGGTCACCTTGTATGTGATCAACATAACATATAAAATGAATTCTGTTGCTTTTTTCTGTAGTGTTATCTCCTCTACCATCTGCCATAATCTGCTCAAGCTTTTACAATTACTGCCATCTTCATTTAAAATAGAATATATTCATCCAGCTGTGACTTTTCAATTTGGTATATTATATAACTTGCATCAAACATAGACCTGACATATGAAGCTTCAGCATTTTACAAATAAATAATAATCACACTTTTATGTATATGTTTATTTTTATTTTATACAGATGTTACCATTTTGTCTATAGGAAACAAACATGGCTAAATATTAGACTTGGGTGCCGACCAACTCTTCATGTTCGTCTTCGTGTTCATCTTCGTGGGGGAAAAAAATCTTCGTATTCCATGAATATTCACCCATTCCTGTGTTCGGTTTGTTTTTTTTCTTAATTTTTTGCTGTTTTTGTAGAGGGAGTTAATACAGGGTTAACACGGTTGTCCGTATGAGCAACTCTATTAGTCGCCTGCAGGGGCCTCCTCTGCCATCAACCAATGAAGTACACCTGTACTGCTGTTGACAAAGAAGATGTGGAAGTGGTCAACAAAAACAGAAACGGTCAGAGAGGGTAGGGAAACATTTAGAGAACGTGAGAGATTAAACAAGAATGAGAAAGTGTGAAAGAGTGAATTTTTTGTGTGTTGACCAAAAACTAGAGATTTTGCCCTATTTTGCCTCTGTAAGTGGCATATATAAATTATATACATACACTAAAGTAGAACACTATAGCTTCTCCAATCCACCCCACACCAGTAATTTTTCTGCACTAAAATAAACTATTACTTTATTGACTCTAACTATTTTATATGAGGAGTGAGCATTAATCTCAGCCTCTGCTAAACTGTCAGTGTCTCACACTCCAACTCTCAGCCACTAAAAAACAGAATATCTCAACAAAAATAGCTCTCTTGGTAAAGCCGGACTGGATGACCCCCTCAGGGACACAGGTGGACATATGCAAGAAAGAACAAAAAGGACAAAAATAGTGCAATACTGTCTCTATCTGTATATATTTTTAAAGAGACAGAATTACACTGTTTTTTTCCTTTTTTCAGATACTTGAAAAATAACTCTCACTTAGTCTTCAAGGCAAAAGAGAAGTAAACATTTGTCCGGGCTACTGATAAAATAACAGTGGCTTGAAAAGAAAACTAATGTTGCCACACACCAGCTGCCCTAAAATATAACATAATCATCACTTGATCAGAGATGTTAAAACAACTAACAGGGAAGCCAAGCATACTGTGTATTGAGATGTTTCTGGCCTCAACAAATATATCTCACAGCCCATTGAAGGAGACAACTTCATTTCATGAAGCCCTTGATGCACAGTGCTTGTGTTCATGTATTTCCAGAGACAGTTTAGAACTGGTGAATCTGAGGTTTTTCTTTAACCCTTTGAATGTCAAAAGGGGAGGGTGTTACAAATTATAAAGTGATGAATCTGGGAATGCTTTCATAACTTAATTTGAAATGGGGCCAACATGCATTCACTGTATTCCAAGCAGAAGCAATAATGATTGCTAAGTTCCAGCCACACAGTTAATATTTGGATTTGTTCCAGAAAATAAACTACATTTTACTTTTACTCTTTTTTATCCAAATCCCATGTGAGGTTTCTAAAGCTAATACATGGCATTGCATTTAATTGTAGCTTAACACTTAATGTAATTGGTTTTATTTTTCCAGGGGACCTATTTAGTCACTATAAAAGGTTACATCTTCCATAAAATTGTGCTATTGTAATATTTAGCTTTTTCGTTCGTGAGAATTTTGCAAACTACCAAAAGATATAGAATATAAAAGAGAAAATAAGATTAATAAAGGCTCATTTAGAGCCTTTAAATGCTATGTTTCCTTATTATGACTTTGAATTCCTTAGGCTACTTTTATCAGTAAATAAAGATTGTTTTATGCCAAAATGTTTGAGCATATAAAACCATCCCCTAGTGTTTGTGAAATACTGCAAGGTCATTGGAGGACAGGATATCCCCTGCAGGGTCTGTCCAGACCCTGCTGAGATATCCGATTGCTCCAATGAGGCACAGACACTGTGATCTCTAAGCAAGTCCTTGGGGACTTGCATAGAGATCACAGTGTGATCAGTGCAGGGGGACCGCAGGGAGGAGAGTGAGAAACCATGTTTCTCACTCTTCTCCCATGCTGAAATCAGCAAAAAAAAAAAAAAAAAAGAAAAAAATTAGTGATCTTAAAAAAAATACAAAAAATTCCACTAAAATAATAATAAAAAACAATTTACTGCCACTGATAATGGTTACATTTAAAAAAATACAAAAAATGAAACAAAATATAAAAAAGATAATAAAAAAAAAAACCCCTTACATTCCATTGCCCTAACACAACTTCTAAAAAGTATAATCCTGCTTACCCGGTTCACAAACCCCAAACCCGTTAAGCCATAAATTTAAAAAAACACTACCCTATAGGGTAATATATGTAAGGGATGGATATTGTTAACAATGATCCTCATTATTTAACAAAAACAAATACTGGTTATAAGTTGCCATTGAGTGGTTTATGAGCTTCACAGTTGCTTGAATTAAGGAGCAATTTTAACTATTACCTAACACAATTCTCTGTGAATATTACTCATCTTTTTTAAAAAGGCATTTGAGGAATGAAAATCCCCCCTTATAATATTACTTTTTATTTATTAAGTGCCAACAAATGACGCATCGGGAATCGAAAACACTGTCTGTGAGCTTGCCATCTAGCCTTATATACAAATTTCCTTGCAGGAAAGCTACAAGAGGGGAAAGAGAGAGGTGAATAAGTGTAGATCATTTTTAGGTTAGAAAAGGGGAGAAGTTATGGCTGTAGGAGGCAAGAGGGGGAAGGGATAAAGACAAATGAATGCACTTTCCCAAGGTATACAACATTTGGCAAAAAAAAGAACCTATGTCCCTAAAATACACCAAATAAAATAAATGCAAACAAATTAAATGTATAGAAATCATCAATATACCGTATTTGCTCGATTATAAGACAAGTTTTTTTCTATATACAAATAGAGGTCTGATTACAAGACTAAGATCCAGATGCCCCACAACACTACAGGGGACCTGGATCCTCCTCTCTGGCAGCCGAGAGACGTCTGCACGATGTGAGCAGACAACCTCCGCTGCTGCCGGCACATCTGCTGGGGCTTCTATGACGGAATGTTGGTGTGACATGACCTTCCCGTGCTCCACCATAGAAGCCCCAGAGGAAATACCAGCCAGCAACAGCAGAGGTTCTCTGTGTGCATCGCACAGACGTTCACCGGCTGCCAAAGAGGAGGATACAGGTCTGCTGCAGCGCTGCGGGGATCCTCCTCTCTGGCAGCCGGTTGAACGTCTGCGCGATGCGGACAGACAACCTCAGCTGTTACCCAACACTTCTGCCGGAGCTCCTATGATGGCGCACTGGCGTGACGTGACCTTCCGGTGCTCAGTCACATGACAAGCGCATAGTTGAGTTTGTGCCCAGGATGACCGTACCCTATACCCAATAATGACGCACACACTTTATTAGGTGCAAATATAATTTCCACATCTTTATTAACATTTACAATATTTAAAGGTCATTGTCAAAACAGACCACCACGATTAAAACAGAAATAACAGATTTCCATTTTATTAATGCATCGGTAAGTCGGGGGGCCATATAGGGGGAATAAGGCATATTCTAGGGGTAAATAGGGGGCATATAGGGGGAAAATTAATATTCAAATTTTGGGGGGTCATCCTATAATGGGTCCTCCTCTAATCGAGCAAACACAGTATATTAATCATATATATATATTATATATATACTAATATACATTACTATATAATTAGATATGTAATTTCAGGGTTTATATGCTGTGTATTAAATATTTTCTCACTTTTAGTATCTACTTATTCTAATCTGCAAATGCCTCAGCTACTGTCTGGGAACCAGCACGAAACTGAGAAAATGCATTGAGTAAGCTCAAATTTCCATGCAGTGCTAACTGGAAGCCTTAGAACACAATAGACAAGGAGTGCTTAAGAAAAAACTCTGAAAATTATTACTATGGAACCCTTAGATTAATCGACTAAAAAGTAGACATTACGACCGGCTCACACCACAGCTGAAATTTTTATTTTCTATTATTTTTAATGTTCCGTTTTATCAGACTTTTCCTTCTACTATGACCTACTAAATGCAGTAGGTAGTCACAACATTTAATCTTATTACATTTCTACCATTTTATCTTTAAAATAGACCAGCATACTGAAGGACAGTCGCAATACAATTGTATGGGATTTAATTGAAATGCTTGTCCAAACCAGAATGATTAAACAATGAGGAACTACTGTTCGAATTATGTGCATTATATAACCAGATTTTAAACCCATTTTTGGATTACACATCACTCCATTAACTAAATATGTTATATATAAGTAACCTAATTACATTTAAATTAAATATTTCTGAAGAGTTACCTATGTGTTTGATTTTGATTATTTAAAGTACTGCTTAACTATATAGATTTGAAAGAATTTGTTATAGTTAGAAATATCATTTTTAAATTAAAGCATCCAATGTTGTTTAGGATGTGTATTGTAAAAATCAGTGGTGCAGGAGATTAATTTATTTACTATTTAATTGTTACGTGTGTAAGTATTTCAGTTCAGATCAGTATAACACGCAATCAAGCCAAGTTTCATTGTTTTTACCATGAAGATTACTGATTTCTACAAAAACAGGAATATAGATCTATTCCTCCTGTTGTACATTGAATTAGGCTTGATTTCATAGTGAATTTATAATTTTCACTCATTTTTCATTCCTAAAAGCTATAAAAAGCAATATGCCTTTTCCAAGAAATGCAAAATAAAATCAGTAAAAAGTAAACTGTTTTGCTTATATTTATATATCTTCACATCAGATTTCAATTAACATGTATGTGTTGACCATTAAATATGCAGGTATAAGGTTCTCACATTTATTTAAAAACTTCTAAAATATTAGGCTGTTTTAATAGAGTTTTTTCATTACCCTTTATAAAACATGTTTATATGTTATAATATATATATATATATTAATATATATCATCATATATGTGTATATATATTTCATGCTATTTAAATAATGACTATTACCATTTGTTTAGGAAACCATAGGGCATCACCCTTGGGCCTATATTTTGACTGCTATTTTTTAGGTGCATTTGATTGGATAGCCTTAAGTAAAATCTGAATGTTTCATCTGCAATATTCTCCACAAAAGCTTATTCATTTAGGAATAATTAGATCTCCATCTTCATGATTTTTACTTATGATTGTGATACATAAAACAATGTAAGTTATTCATCAATAGTATTCTTACAAACCAGATGTAACTGTAATTGTGGCTAATATTTTCTATTGTCTCACATTACTATCTTCAGGGGAAATGCACCACATGCTCTAATAACACTGCATGGGATGAGATCTATTAACAAATCAGTATGTTTGAGATGAACACTGCAAATGTAATTAAGAATTGGGGATCAACCAGGCTCAGCTTCTTTTCCTTTTGCTGAATTTCTCATGTTTCAAAAAGCCTAGCTACCTATGTTGTAAGTCTCTACCTTGAAAATAAGTTATTCATGACTTTCCGGGGTGAAGCTATCTAAGAAAGGGGCCTAAGCTGCACAAACAAACAACGGACTGCCAAAACACAAAAAGAGCAGGCCGTGTAACTATCACTCCGGTATCCAAATCTGGCTGCCAAAAGCCCTAGTTCCCAACACCCCAGAATGAAAATCCAAAATAGGCTCACAGGTCATCAAATAAAGATAAAATTCCAGACCCAGAATAGTCATCTTTCATGTCCTCAATTATGCAAACAGGCTACCAAGCACATGAATTCTACAAGAATTAAAAAACACACAAAAATTTAAAAAACACCAATCATCAAACCCTTGACAGAAGCAGATAATTCTCTGTTACAGACGACCTACTTCCAGAGTTTGCCGTAACCTCAGTAATACTACAAACATATCTACAAATAAGTTAATAAGATCCTTGCAGACAAAGAAAAATATACTGCATACCCTATAGTATCTTCTCCTCACAGCAGTAGCATGCAGGCACTCCATCACTAACATCCACAACATGCTGCTCATTCTAATTGAAGCAGTACACTTCCCACTCAACCCAACCATGTTAGTAAATTTAGATGCAGAGAAGGTATTCAATAGGGTAGCCTGGTCCCGTACTGTGGAAAAACATTCTTGAGATATATGAAATCGAAATATACCTCACCGTAAGCAATCATTTCCACTAACAACTTTAACTCATCGCCCTTTTACCTTTCCAAAGCCACCAGACAAGGGTTGCCCATTCTCATCAAAACTTTTTTCCTAGTGTAAGACCACTGTCCAATTTATTAAAAACATGTTCTGAAAATTATTAATATAAAGTGATATTTTTGTATACCTTGGTAACCTCCTCAAGCCAGTGTTACCAAATCAACATAATGGATTACATTTAAACATCTCCCCAGCTGTTGAGCAATAGGCCCAATTGGAAGATGATAAAACATGTTACTGGTCCTCACCAAACCTGGAATGCTTATAAATGCTATTGAATAATTGCTGGTAAGGGAATCCATCTGCAGTTGTGAATGCAAGTGAATATATGTGTGGACCAAACACATATGGTGCATATGACAAACAACTCCATATGACAAACAAATATGGAGACAAAACCTATAGGGCAAGTGGAAACAGTTGCTGCTGCATTGATGTCTAGGCAAAAAAGAGGTAGGAAACCTAATCTCACCTCACTTTTACCCCAAGGTGCTGCAACTAAGTTGCAATAACCCACTCGACCCACTGAATACAGAAAGGGAACTCTGCTTACTGTGGCCTAGGCCAATAGTTATTTCCACCTTTGCCATTGGTCTAGCAAACCCATGGAGATCACTTAAGAAAAACAAATTTGGGTTACCTAGGACATTCAGTGCATTTTTCAAAAAGAATAAACAGTTTACCAACATATTTTTTCTAATTATTATTATGAATTCCACCAGTTTTAATTACAATCTAAATTTATTTTTAGTTGACATTTTCATCAATCCCCTTGCATATTATAAAGATTTGAAAAGCACTTCCTATTAAGTTAGTTAATATATTTAATCCAGATCACAGTCTGTGCAAACTACAAATAATTTCTAGCAGCATTTTAATCATGTATACGCACATACAGACTATTTTTATAAAGATTCAAAAGGTCGTTGATTGACTAAAACATCTAGTGAATATGTAAATTTAAATGCTGTATTTCCAACCAAAAGTGAAGCTTATATAGACAGAAGAGTATTACATAAAATAAATAATTATTATAGATAAAAGCAATAAAAATATACTTGAAAAAACTAGAGTTGGTATCTTTACAGTGTTCAAATGTGTTCTAATTTAATTTATTTCTAGGTAGACTGTAATATGTTGGCTGTTCTGAAAAGTAAGAATAGAAAATCTAGCATAAAGACTATTTTGTACACCACTTGTATATGTGATTTTTCATCAGAAATTTATTGGATAAACTATTTCCAGTGCTAAATCTGATTTTTTTGTTCTTTTGCTTTTTTTGACCAGTTTAACCTTGTGCATAATTTACAAAATATGTATTATAATAAGGGCAGGTTTTGTGACTATTTTTAAATATGCAACATTTATTATCATTCACATTTTAGTAGGATCTGGTAGCCTGACAGTAAGTGTTCCTAACTGATAGATCTTGGATATTGTCAGTTCTAAATGTATCCAATTGTCCACAGATAAAAGATGAATCCAGACAGGTATCATTCTGTTTGTAAGGTAAGGACCATGCTTCTTAACTATTCTTTAAGCTCCTTTTGTAGAGCAATCCTTAAACTTCATGGTGTCTGCAATCACTAGCCGATCACTGATTTCCCTGATTGTCTCTTATTTATTCTTTGTATCAGTGAATGGTTTCATTTTTTTTATTCCTCGTGATTA
>VKOC01032626.1:0-16705 GCA_009364415.1 Spea multiplicata | reverse complement strand
GGAGAAGGTTGGAAAGTTTTGACACAATGCTTTTAACCGAGAAAGGTAAACAAATTAATCTGTTGACTGAATAAATTTAAGTAGAATTTTCCCTACGAGCTGCTATAAACACGTTATGACAAGATAGATGGAAAAAAATGTGTTTCCACTGCTTGATTAAACAGCTATTTTTGGCGGCTTTGTTCCGACGCGGGTGTCATTGTCCAAGGCAATCTTTTAGTGGAATCATAGGGGGGCATTTCAGTGTCACGTCTCTCTCTCATTTACTGTGTCAGACTCCAAATTGAAATGTTTTGTCATCAGTTTTTGTATGCCGACAATGGTGGGATTCAAATGACTACTGATGCACGGTATCAAGTGGCTTCTGTTAGAAACTGGCTTATACATTAAAAAATAAATATCCTCCTAGCCTATCGAAACCTTACATGCCCTATATAATGGTATATAACACGCTTTATTTCCAATTATAAATCGATCTGACTGTATGACTTCACTGACTATATGACATCACTTCCATTTCTCTGTTTTTATAATTACAGAAATTATACATTTAGACTGTAAGTTCTCGGGGTCAGGGAGTCTGTTTTCCTAATGTATTTACATCAATTGTACTTCATACATACTTACTGTATGCATTTACTGTACTGCCAGCTGTAAAGTACATCTGTTAGCACTTAAAAACATAAAAATAGGCATATATACTGTTTTGAGTGAGAGCACCCTAAGGCATTTAGAAATACTTCATGGGATAAATAAAAAAAATCAATAAAAATATGCTGAAAACAGTGGCTATAACAGATCTCCGCTGATGTACGGTAGATGGGGACTGTCTAATTATTGAGCTTTTATTTAGTATAAAATAAGAATAAGAATTTAACTCCTACCCCTTCAGCTTAGTAGATCTGATTTATACATAGGAGTCAAAGAGACTATTGATCAGAATTACAAGTGAGACACTTTGCCACGGAAAAAGGACAGGCGCCCGAAGGTATAGAGAAATGTGTGATGATTCCTGTCACTAGTGATACATGGGGCTGTGCAGCTGTGAAGACCCTGCAAGTCTTTAAAGTAGAGACGGGGATATCTAGAGATTGCTGTAACCAGACAGACTGGCAGCAGCTTAACAGTATGGTGTTTTATGGAGAATAATCTTCTAGATGCTCAGAAGAGGAAGCTGAGATGGCTGCTCCCGCAAAAGCTAGGTTTTTAATACATATATTACTTATTTTAATCTGTAAGCACCACTGAATAGTTTTTTTACTGCATAGAACTTTATAATATATTAATTGGGGAAGTGACAGGTCCGCTTTCATGTGTTTCTTAAACAAAACCATAGCCTTCAGCATTTCAGGTGTCCAACCAGGGATACTTTCATTGGGGCAAGCATGGGTGGGGCTATAGTTAGGCAGGGGTGGGACTACAGACAGGGCCAAGAACACCTATCTTACCCCTTTGCCAAATAGTAAAGCCGAATACTAGGACATCACATCATATCCTGGCACATAGCCTAATTAGTTTGCAATGAGGCCATATCAGAGGTTTGAATGAGATCTGCACTGCAACAGGGAGGAACCCCATAAGTTATACAGTCCAGATAGCAATATCAGGTCAGCTAGACACCTGGATTTTAGTTTGGTCCTCTTTTTTGTCCTGGGTCACCAGGAATAACAAATCAGGAGGAGAGGCGCAAGTAGAAACCAGTAAGGAGGCTCTTGGCCTTCCGCAACCGGTGTAGCTTAGGAACTCTTAGCCACTATTGCTCTCTGGCAGAACCTACAGGTCACAAAAATAGCCCTCCAATATCTAACAGGGTGCATGTCCTTTTAAGAGGGACTGCACGGAACCCGGAAGTGCCACATTTCTGTATGGCTAGGAGTCAGCGGTTGGAAACGCGTGTGGGGGATGTCAGGCAGCCATGGAGGAAAGACGAAACGGTTGCTGTACTGAATTTGAGAATTTACCAGAAGCCACATACTTAGGAGTTTATTCAGCTTTATGAATATGACAAGTGAGTGCAGACATGCAACTTAGTTATTTATTATTTATCGAGTTTTTTTATTTAAGTTTATTATTATATAAATTAAGTTTATTATTATTTTATGATAATTATATAATATTATTATTATTTATTATACATGTTAATTGTAGGTATAAGCACCGAACTATGATTCTGGTGCAGCGGCTGTACAAGGTAAATTTTTTACAGATATTACGAAAGGGGTGACAATAGACAAGCAATCCGAACAATATCGATACACAGGTGATGATGGGTCCCTGTTTCCCGCAGGATACTGTACAATTTGTCTAGGTGGATAGTGGGTGAGAGACATGGAGGAGGTGGAGTGACTGCGGTGTATGAGAATTGAGTAGGGGGAGTTTTATGTCAGTTGGTAAGTTCTATCATTTGCATTAAAACCCAATTGGCATCATGTCCTTTCATCGATAGACTCCAATTATACGATCTGATAAATTAATAGTTTTCCCAATGTAAACCCACTGTGTTTAGTAAAATAAAATTGTCTGTTACATGGATGAACATTCTTTCCTCATCAAGTGAATCATTTTATAATATACATTTCAGTGCTTTATAATGCAATGTAGTGCTAGATGTGTCTTAGCTTCCAAATGTTCGGCATAGGTGATTGTGTAGTAAAAGTCATTAGATATCATAGCTAAAGTTTTCAAACACCAAACTGGTCTAGAACAAAGAACACCTCAGGATTTGCATTCAGTTCTTTCAACTTTAACTCTTCATGGTGAAGCACTCGCTTTAACTTGCCGAAAAAACCCTTTCCATTCTCATGTCTTCAGACATACACTCCAATGATGGTAATGAGAGCAAAGAGCCACTAATAAAATGATTATCACAGAAAGGTTTACCGTAGAGAGTTCTGGCAGGTTTCAGCATGGTGAAACAAACACTATGGCATATAAATGGGCCCCCTCCCCGATATTATTTGTATGTCTACCCATTCTCTACTACTAATTAGACTGTGAGCTCTATGGAACAGAGACCTCTTTTCCTAGTGTATTTATACATGTTAAACCATCATCCTAAAGAAAGACCCAGGCGAGAGTACGGAGCAGGAGGGGAGCATGAGTGCAGGGACGGCAAGTAAGCAGACCCCCACACTTCCTGTTTTGACTGCTGAGGGCTGTCAGTCAAGGAATGATTGGCAGCCCTGAGCTAGTGGGTGATAGGCATGTGTCACCCTGCGGGCGTAGGGGGTGGGTGTCACTATATATATGTGAGCCCACCTCGCTTAAGTCACTAACTAAATTGACCTGGGAAAGCTTTCCCCTCCCTCCCACCTCCTTTTTTTTAAGTTACTTTTCGGTTGGTTATTGGGCTGGCACATGTTTACAAGTGGGTCATGTGGTACGACACGTGCATTGTCATATTATATCATGTTTATCATGTGTTTTCAAATATTGTATGTTTGTACTATAATAAAGCTATTTTTACATATGTGTCACGGTGTGCGGACTGCATCGTGGCCAGAATGATCCATAGTTGACTTTATAATAAAGCATTGTTATATTACCTTGGTGTTTGGTGTCTTTATTTTTTGGGGGGGGCGCATTGTTGCTACCTCAGTCATGTTATTGCATGACTACTTTCCCAATTACATGATTGTTCGTATTGTTCTGCCCATTTCCTATACTGTAAAGTGCTAAGTACAGATGTTACCCACTAAAATATTCATATTATTCATTCCTATCCAGCACACATTTGGAAGAGGCTATGTAAAAATCACGGAAGTTAATCAGTCAAGATGTAAATGCTGTTTAAGTGAATTAACTAAATGAATCTAAACACACTGACATCTGTGTTACAGAATAGCAAGGAAAATGTATGAATATAAAAAATGGAAAGAAGAAAAATAATTGCCAGTGGCCAAATTAAAACAGATCACAGGACAATTATTTAATAATAATAACAGGATGTGCATGTCCTCCCCATAGTCCACTCTAACTAGCTTGTCAAAATTTAAAGTTATGGTCTTTTTTTTCAATGCATGACTGCCTATAAATTAAAGGGTGCAGGGGGGGGGCCTGGGCCACTCCAAAACTTTCCAAAAACTTGAACCACCTCACTCGCTAAAGTGGGAATGCGACTGGGTCATGTGAACTCACGGAAAAAGCACAGCCTCCAGGAAGGAAAGGGTATGAGGGAAGGGAGACAGTGAGAGCGATGAAAAGGGAGTTGGAGCAAGTATGTATACATGCATCTATGTTACAGATAATGTGCATATGGTGGAGTGCGTGTGTTAGCATGAGTGTGTGTTAGCATGAGTGTGTGTTAGCATGAGTGTGTATGTGTAAGCGGGTGTGCATAAGCATGAGTGTGTATATGTAAATGTGTGTGTTAGCATGAGTGTGTAAATAAGTGTTCAAGTGTGTGTTAGTATATGTATGATTGTAACATAAGTGTGTATGTATATGTGTGTTAGTCTCAAACGGTGTAAAATTTGTAATAGTCTGAACATTTAGTAATTAGTACTACCAAATTCATTTTACAATGGATATCAGGCCCTCTTTCGTTACCAAGGGGATAGCGATATAGATACTTTAATAATAAAAAAATGCATAATATCATAATATATAAATACATCGCAGATTTTGCCCCAGACATGATAGAGAAAACAAATTACATGTACTTTTCTGATCTTCTGCATAATTTTCCCAGCTAAAGTTTAGAAATGCTTAATTATATATACCAAAAGAAAAGGCGTATTCACTTATAAGCCTTTTCATCTACTTGATATATTGAGAAGCATGTTTATCAATTTTTAATCACTGTGTAGAATGACCCAAAATCAATGACAGATTCATCAGATTTCCAATATGTTAATTTCAGATAAGGAATAAATAAAAACATACCTCATGTGTCTTCCTTTATCTAAGTCAACACTATAATATATATTTTTTCAAGTTAATTAATAATAATGCCATCTGCCTGTGGTATGCAAGTTATGTTTTGATCAGAAACTTTTTTGGAGAAGTTTTGTGTAATTATAGACGCAATAGGTTATCTTCTAAAAAAGCTTAATTAATGCAATGCTAATAAGCTAACATGACTAACAGGTCATTCTTTTGCGTGGGCTTGATACGTTGGTGGATAGTTTTATTTCTACAATATATTGCAGATTAAAATAGAATAACATCTTGTACATGGTTAATGAGATAATCAGGTAATTACTGGCATCCGTATACAACTAAGTTTCAAATTGGACACTAATGTGACATTTTCCATAAATAATGTCAAACACAAAAATACTCTTTTATAATATAATAATATTTTTATTATTATAATAATTCCACAGCATTTATTTTTAATCTCGCCCTACAGATTGTAAGCGCCTTCTGTACCAGTATGTGTTAACGTATGTTCACATTATCGTTAATTTTCGACACTGTCAATTTTAATGTCATTGTAATTTGTACTGTGCTATGGAATATGCACACATTTTATAACTAAAATGTAATGTAATTTAAATATAAAATATCAAATGTTTATAGAATACAAATCTCAAAAAGTGCATTGTCTATTAAATGCATAGTTAGCAATTGTCATGTAAAAAGAGAGAAAAAACATGTAGAGAACTAAGCCACTACTGAATCCACAACTAACTAATTACAACTAATTACTCACATTACAGTTGTGTTAGAATTTAAGATTTTCCAGCAAAAGTGTTTTGAGTGAGACCTAAGTGGTATAGTTTGGCCAAAGTACCATATTTGCTCGATTACAAATGCTCTGAAAAATACCGCTCGCCTTATAATCGGGTCAACTTATAATCAGACCTCAAATAGAGGTCTGACTATGAGACTAAGATCCAGATCCCCCACAGCGCTGCAGGGGACCTGGATCCTCCTGTCTGGTAACCTCCTCTGCTGGTGCTTCTGACTCCCTGGTGCGTAGTCGGAGCAGCGGGTAGGCCTCTATGCGTTTTGCGTAGGCAACTTCCACTGCAGCCGGAAGGAGGTGCCGTTAGCAGCAGGGGTTGTCTGCGTCCATCGCGCATACACCCTCCCGCTGTCAGAGAGGAGAGTTTCCCGCAGCGCGTGCCATCAAACTTATAGAATCTAGGGAAGATTCATTCAAATAGGGATGGATGAGATCACAGATAACGGGGGATAGGTGCATGTCAATGAAAAGAGAGATATTGACTAGATAGGTTAGGGTAGGTATAAGTACACTAGAAGGAGAAGCTAGATAATGGAATAAAGTCAAGTGGTAAGGTCAGATGAGAGGACAAGAGCGCATCAGAAACCTTGTTAGGGGAGACATGACTAAAGTAGTTGTAGGTGACTGCTGGCAAGGAAATAAGTTGAAATACAATGTAAGTAAGATCATGAGGGAGGATGTTATTCCTGACATTTTCTTCGGCAGATGGGAGAAGTTGGAAGGGAAAGGAGAAGATGGGGACCAGAGTTGCAAGAAAGAAAAGAGGTTATTGAAACAAAGTATCTTTCGAGGGTGGAGAGCAGAGGTATAAGAACAGAGTATGCATTCTTAGAAGTGGAAGCACTTAGGTAAAAATGTATTTCCTCCAAAGATGCTCAGCAATGAGAGAAGCTTTTTAAGTTGTCTATGCGAATGGTTGTATTCTGCTGTGGCCACATTTGGTTAGGGATGTTGGAGATGAGGTATGAATGTGTTAGTAATAGAGTAGATACAGACACATATGTGTTGTGGACAAACTCTGCACAGCACTCTCAACCTTACACAGATCTTCTTCTTTTATTTTTAATATATGAGTCATTTAAAAGCAAATAGCCACGTCCAATGTCCAATGTAATTCACTTTAAGCTGCCAAAAAAAGAATATATTGTTTGTCTCTTGAGTGAAATCATACTAACGGCGAAAGCAGACAAATAAATCATCAAAGACAATTTAATATCGTCAGGCACAAAGATGTAGGTGATTCTCCAGACAGACTGCAGCAAAAATAAGAGGTACTTATGAGTTTTCATTAGGTCTCTAATGACAAAATACATTTTGTGATTATTTAGTGCCTTCATTACATGTTGGCATGAAACTTATTTCTTATGAAAACAATATTACTGGGATTTGAAAAAAAAATGTTGCCAAATGTAATTAAGAGCCAAGACTTTCAACTACATTTAAATCATGATGATCAATCCAATCTGGGTTGTGACATAATTAATGTGACACAAGAGGGTCTACTTTAATTTATTCAGCTTAATGGAGAAATGCAAACTTATCATATCATCATCTACAAAAACAAAATGTTCTCCCAAGAGTGTTAATATTCTTGGAAATGATAAAAAGTGGTTCTTAATGTAATGGTATTGAAGAAAAAAATCTATTGTTGTAATAATGCAGGAGGGTACTTTATTTTAACATTTTTAAATATAATAGTAGGTACAATTGCTGATTAACCCTGTCATTATAGACATTTAAATGGTTAAAACGTAAAATTGTACAGTGCTGTGGGATAGGATAGCACTTTGTAAAATAATAATTAATAATAATAAAAATATAATGGAAGGTGTATCCTCTAATCGATTGGAGGAATGGGGAGAGGACATCACCTGAAGCTCCGCCATATTACTCTAAGTTCAGCTTAGGGCAATATGGCTGCGCTTTCAGTGACATCCCAATTGGAGGATCGGGAGACGACACCAGAAGCGCTGCGATTTTGGTTATGTCTGCAGAGATGCGGTTGAAGATAAAAGATAACAGATTAAAGATAGAAGAGGGAAGAGAGAGTGGAGGATGTAAAAGATAAAAGATAGCAGATGAAAAGGGGTAGGCAGAAGCGTAAGTGGATGTCAGAGAAGGTAGGGAAACATTTAGAGAGCGTGAGAGAGAAAGTGATTGAACTTTTCATTGGGGGTTGGCCTTGTTTTACCAAGTTTACCAAAATTCTGTAAATTTGCAATTTGTACAAATCCGAATGCACAAGTCTACTGAGAACTAAAATTTAGACCGAAAGATGACCCCCTCTCTGAAGACATAGCACTCTCTGTCCCAGGGAAAACTGATTCCTGCATCTGAGTTTCCACCAAAGTATATGTGAAGAACGTCATAACGCAAACTTGACATGACCCTACATGAAGTCAGGACAAATACAGGAAACATTGTATGCTGCATGATGTCAGCAGGCACGGGCATAAATTGCCCTGGGGCCTCCAGCTTCAACAGCTGGTCTGTGCCATCATTGCCCCCAAACAACTTATCTGTGCCTTCTTTGCTCCTTGCCCCCCTCCAACATACACTCTGGCACACATATGTAAACAGACTTACAAACAAATTACACAAACTCACACATCCATGCTCACACTCAAAGACACACAACCTCCCTCCCGCCCCTGCTTACCTCCCACCGATCCTGCAGCTTTCTGTCTGGCTGCTCTCACACTACTTACATGACCCCGATACGTTCCTCGCTCCCTGTACCGGTTCAAAATACTTTAGAAAGGGCCCTTTTAACCTGCACCGGGAAACAAAGGAACACAGGAAATTAATTTACTAGAATTTCAGGTAACACCAAGTGACTAAATTGTGATAATTTTGAAAATGTTACCTTGAGCCTAATTTAACCTACTTTACAAATCTGTACTTTAGACCATGGTGAGGCTATCAAAGGCATTACAGCTTCCTTCCAGCAACTAAACCCTGGTGGAACTCACATTCAGCTCAGGTGCCACAAGCTACCCCACAGTTTTGCTCCTAAGTACCCATGAAAGTTCATGGAATCCCAACTTGAGAGTTGTTTCATAGAACTGTGGCTGAGTTATACCTGATACTACCCAATTATTATTTTTCTTTTCAATAACAAGCATGCTCTTATGCATAGGTCATTAAAATAAAGGAAAGGAGAATCTGCAATGGCCAGAGCGAGTAGGGAGCATTGGATCATACAGCTTTGTGTGGTTTGTAAGATACAACATATTAATGAGCCCATTCAAATATAATTCAAATATATTTCTTTGGTTTTGTTATTTCCAGAAACTGGTTTGTAAAAGTGCCATGAAATCCTCGTGAATTACTAAATATATAGTTTCAACAAAAATAAAATGTTGAATACTAATTAAAATGCTTGAATTATTTATAAAATATTTATAATCAATGGAGCTTGATCAAAAGGCTGAAAGCCATAAACACTTTGAATGAAAAATATTTGTTGGACAAGTACATAATGATATTTATTTTGTTTTGTTTTATAACCACTAATACCTTTTAAAATTGGAAAGTTAATAACTACATTTGTCATATGAATGAATGGATTTTCCAATCCCAGATTGTGATCGGAACTATTCTAGCTGCCAGCTCATCAGTTTGGCTGCACGGTGTCCATGCATTTCCAAATGATGGTTACATGAGTAAAAAGGATAAAGCACATAGGGCTTAATTATCTAAGTCTCAAGCATCACTTATTATAAGGTATTTAATTCTATTGTGTACATTAGAATTCTGTTTTTCACTTTCAAGTTTAACAAGGATAGGACAAAAAACGTACAAAAATATAGAGGAGCGCACAACCTAAAAAGCATAAAAGACATAAAAATTCAGATTCCGGGGTTGTTGCTACAATAGTAACAACAAAACAAGTTCACAAAACAAAGCAAGAGTTCAGCGCATGCCCTGCTAATGCCATTCTAAGCAGCCATCAAGGAATGTGAATTTTTATTTGTATGTTTATTTGGGTTGTGCGCTCCTCTATTTTTGTATATTTTTTGTGCTCTTTGGATTTGCAGGTTCTGACCACACCATAAGGTTGAGCCCCTCCTGACACACAGGTACCTCATTAATGGTGCCCCGGATTCAGCTCCTTGGTATTACTGTACATTACTGTACATGGGACCCACCAGACTCGGGGTACTTTGATGTAGTGACGGGGTAAGCAATATATGACTTCATATATTGAATTGTATTCGCTGGGTATGAGATGAATTCTCGATTTGTTTGCTAAATAGGATAGGTCCTGTCACACAGTAATAATTGTCAAAGAAAAGCTTAATTAAGCTTACATGACCCTGCAGTATTGCCATGACAGATCATATACAGTGACTGAAGACAGACTCAGACTTCACTCAGTGAGTGGCATGGAGGGGAAGAGTGTGTGTGTGTTGTGTGTATCACCCATTCAATTCATTATGCTAACATACAGGTATTCAATAGCTTCATTAAGCTCATTATGAAGAGAATGGAAGATTTTTTTTTCCCCCAGAATGTGTTTTACAACAGCAAGTGATAACAGTTGACAGGTACGTGTCTCCTGGATATGAAATCCAATAAGCGCACGCTTTAATTACTGTACTTGCCTTGAAAAGTCATCTTAAAATGTCGCAGGAGAATAATTCTATTGAATAACACATCTGCCCATGAGTGCACAAAGGACATTCATAACAATGCTCCATTCTGATGGGAAATAAGGAGAAGTAAAATCTATGTGAAATATTTTGGGATATTAGTTTTAGTTAGGATATTCGCTTTAAGATCTGCAATGAAGACGTGACAGAGATATTCCCATTCAGGAAAAGGCAAAGCTCCAGCGCCATTTGGGCTCTTTATCCCTCATTTGATTTTATTCATTTATACTGCAGCTGGTCAGTAACATGCGAAATGTATTTATGTCCTGGAAAAAAATACGCTGTGCTCACCCTATAAGTATCATATCATGTACATAACGTTAATATTACTAAAAAACAAAGTAAAACATAAAAACATCTGTAATACTGTTTTGATCTACACAAATGGAACACTGTGCATGAAAATGATTGGTGATTTTCTAGATGGATCTGCAGTTTTAATTGCTTAAAGTACAATAGAACATTAATACATAAGAAATGCATAACATTAAAAAGAATGCTATTTCCATGGTTAAAAAGGTAGAGTAAAAATACTGCTAGAAAAGCAATATTATGAGAGAAAACACAAAAATATTTGAAGGAAATTGGCCTGTTCGGGTTTCATAAAAGCTTTATAATTTAATGTTATTTATTGGCCTCGATTTGCAAAGGAGCAATGACATGGTTTATTGTAGGAACTATGATGTCATCAGCTGGACATTTAGAGAACATCCAAAGTCTGCGGTGATACAGAGTGGGGGTGTTCATCTCCAGTGCATTAGAGACGCTGACATATTTGGATAACACGTTTCTTTTTTATACAGAATATTAACTGTGTGTTTAAAGGATACACTATACAAAACGTGAATGCTACGAAAAATACTGATATAAATTCTGAATAGTAGGCAAAGTTCTTTGAAACAGGTCCACAGTAGTTCCGACATAGCCTATGCTTCCATTTCTATATTGATATTAATTTTAATGATTAGTGATAATCAACCAAATAGACTAAACAAAATGGATCTGCTTCTGTAAATTGGACATTTGGTGAAATTATTTAAACTGATTCATCTGCATGAATGGTAATGAAATATATCTTACCGAGTCTATTTCAGCCTTTGTCATAGATAGAATTGTTGGATACTTTAAAATGGGACTTTTATTTTAAACAATACAATTTGATCCATGCATAGTGCTATGAAATGTGCATATGTACAGATTTAAATCTGCACTTTTGTTTTGTGCTAATGTATGGGTTACACATGTCATGTGTAGCTGGACGTCAATGATTAATCACAGGTTTACATGCATTCTCAGACAGCATAGATATCTAAATAAAACAATATGTATAGATCAATGTGTTTTAAATTAGCATCTATAATACCTGTATAGCAGATATTGTCTAAAATAACATAATTCTGTTTTTAAATAGGGCTGTGCATAAAATAAAGAGATCTTTGCATCCAAGACCAGATCGTAATTAATGTAAAGGTGCCTAAGAACTAACAGTGTTTGCAGGTAAAGCTTTCATAACCTTTAATCTCTCAGTTTAATCCATTATTAAACATTTTATTGCTCAATTTCTAATATTCTACCCCCTTACTATACTAGACTCTGAATATCACTCAACCTGAAAAGGTTTTATTTTCATATAAATAAATATACGATTCAATAATAATAGTCAGATTTCCTTTTCAAATGTGAAGCAAACAAACATAGAGCTATACATGATCGTAAGCAATATCAATGTTAACCTAACAGCTGGAAAGCTCCTCGAAGAAATAATTATGGCTCTAAGCAACAGAAATATGTAATATATATTACATAATGGAATCTGCCTTAAAGTTCTACAAATCAGTATTACATTATAACAGAATGGCTTATATAAGATATTTATAGAGAATATGGGAAAACAGCGTACAGTTCAACATTTTATTATTCTGATATAAAAAGATTGACATTGGCACACAATGGTAATGTTTAAGTATTTGTATATACCTTTTTTATTAGAACTAGGATGTTCCTTCAGGGAAATATTATTTGTACGGGTGGCTGCTTAAAGTTCTAAGATGTTTCCTATTTTATATATATATATATATATATATATTTTTATTATTGAAAGAAGAGATCAATATCGCTCACCAGATTCTGTGCCATAGCTGGTCTTAGTGTTGGGTAAATCAGGCATCTGCTGGCACCATGGGGGCAGTTAGCCTAGAAACAGCCCCCAATATATAGAAATTGGTCTGGTACCTGACATGGGTACAATGGAAGTCTCCACAATGTGTAGGGAACGTGTGCCGACCTACACTGACATCTTATATGTAAAAAGATATATGGCATGTTTGTGTAGGGGATGACCAAGTGGCTTCTTGCCAGGGATATTATTTGGTCCAGGACCAGCTCTGCTCTGTGCAGTTCTGCCCCTGCCCAGTTGAAGGTACTTTTGCCTTCATTCAAGATGGCCAAAGTCTCTCTCGTCATTTACCCTGTGGGTTAGGATCAGAATCATTTTTTGGGGTTTCCAACAGCTTTATAAAAAGTAGTTTTCTCTTTCCAAACCATTATACTCTTTTTTTTTACTGTCTTGTATCAATCTCTTCTTTCACAACTGTGAACTTCAGTGTGATCTTAGATTGGACAACTTGGCCCAATTTGACTTGTGACATGTTTCAGGATATACAGGTAACTTCTCTTAAATCGGGGGGTTTAGAAGCATATCTAGTTTCTTATGTATTCTCACATGGGACATGGGATATGAGAAGTGGCCCCATGCATATGCCAGTGACACTTTGTTCAGTATCCTTAATACATGTAAATATATCCAGGAAAGCTACAGGGACAGGAGAATAAAAAGCCTATAAATCATCTGGCATTTGAAGTTTGAAGGTCCTGGGTCAGACCCTGTACCCTAGAGCTCTGGCTTTTCTATAAAGCAGAGAGAATAATACACATTGGGTTGGTAAAAATAGAATTCTACCTCTGTCTAGAACTGAAAGCAGACTTTTGAGCATATTTAAAGATCAATCCTATTGGGCTCATAATCAAAAGAAAAAGTTTCCTGTACAGAACATAGAGAGACAAGAATGGAATCGATCACAATGCTATTGCATGTTTGTGATATCTGAAAATCATTGGGTCACTTTTATTCAAATTAATTCTGCAGGGACCTTGAACTGCTTTCTATGGGGACCACTTTCACCACTCGAGTTCATCTTTATACCAACTTTTATTTAAATGGCACCTTCCTAAATGGCAAGTGGATAGGTGTGCTTGACTGTAAAATGCTGCACCTAAGAGCTCTGTCTGGGAGGGCTGGTCTTTAGCGTATTCACATGAAGGCAAATCTAGAAGTGACTTCTTTAACTAATTAATCACATTTGCTGCCAATGCACGTTAACAGCCTGCCCATATCCACAAACAATTGCATACAGAATAAATGGGAGAGAATACAAGGTAGCAAGAAGAAGCTCTGTTATCCGGTTATTTTACTGTTGCGTTAATTTAGGGCAACTATTCTCTGGCTAGGAAGTCCATACTCCCTAATTGAGTGGATTTGATAAACTCATTATCGGACAGATCGGGAGTTGGGGCAGGTCTGGCATGAAGCATGAAGTCCTGTCCATGGTACTGGACATCAAAGCCCATTAGGGGGGGGGGCGGAGAGGGTAAAAGTTGGACTGAATGAGAGAAACTGAACAGACTGGAAAAAATGAGTTTTTGGTGTAAAAGGTATAACAGAAAGGAAGAATGGGTATTAAAAAAACAAGACTAGGGAAAAGATAGGAGCAACAAAGAGAAAAAAATATACAGGGCTAGAGGACAAGTCCAGCTACTACAAATAAGGAGGAAATACCACTAAAGAGTGGAGAAATGGAAATGAACGAGCATAAAGAGAATATAAAATGTATAAAATGTACATCACGTTCTGCACATTTTTTTCACTAAGACATAACATGAATACTGAATTTGCTTTGAAAACTGATAAATCGGTACAACCGTATCTCAGCTTTACAAACGTGTGCTTTTGTTACATTATATAAAAGCATGTTGGTTTTCAAAAATGATGGATAATCTGATGGATAACATTCTTTATATTTATGTATAATCATGTAATTACCTTTTATGTCCAGGTTAATGCAAATTGTTGTAATCTAGCTCGCCATATAAATTACTCATAAGTGGTAGAGAACATATCATAGATGGAGATAACAAGCTAATATCGTTTTAATTATCTTTCTATTATATTAGTAATAATGCCTGAAGCTCTAAAGCTAAGATTATTACTAACATAAATGAGATAATGAAATTATCATAAAAGGAGCTGCTGTAATACATATATCATGTATTTTTATAATTATTTTTTATTATTTTTTGTACAATATTATTAATGTTCCTGTGAAATTCATTCAAAATGGGATTACTTTAAGATACACAGAATCGGTGAATATAAGTCAAGAATTACTACAATTACAGACATTACTTGTGATATCCCGTAATATCATTTGTTTTATAAGCTAAATCCATATCTTTCCTTCTTTCCCAAATCCTACATTTTACATTTCTACAAATCTATATGCTAAATAAAACCATGCAGTGGTGTCCACAGATTATAACTTTATAAACAATATATATACATTAGAAACATAGAAATTGCCAGCAGATAAGAACATATAGGACAAGGCTAAAGACTGAATGAGGTTTGAGTTTTTTACAGAATAGATGGGCCAGATGTTTCTTATCTGCCGTCAAATTCTGTGGTTCTGTTCAGAGATGGAGCTGAAACCATTCTTCTATGGTATAGGATCGCATCCGACTATATTACCGGACGCAATGCTATTTTATATGCGGTAGGTCATGGATATCATGGGATACCAATTCCATGATTAAGGTTAACGTTTCCCTGTGTTTACAACCAAATATTAAATATGTTGATGCTAATGTAATATGATTTGATATCTTGTGTTGTTTAATTTCATTTCTTGCCCTTCCTCCTTCGTCCGGTATAACAGTCTATTTTAGCTCCCACTGAATCCATTTCTCTCTAAATTCTATCCCTTCTTTCATTCCCTCCCTATTTCATCCATTTTGTTATGTGCTATTTATTCACTCTTTTTACAGTCAAGCTTCCCATATCACGTAGAAGACAGGTGCTCTACGGCGCTGGAGATTGGGGGTCACCCAGCAGTTCTTAAAGATTTCATGTAAATTGCAGCCATATTGAGCACAGACTACCAGTGGAGGATTTAGTGAGCTACGGGCAGCTCGCGTGTTTAAGGCCACCAAGTTGGGTAAGATTATGTATTTTCCTTGGTATGTGGAAGCAGAAGGGATAAAGGAGCAGCACATGCTCGCAGTCTGTTCCAGATAATGAAAAAAACAAAAACATCCGATTTCATAGTGATCATTTTTATTATATTACACTTTTTTACTGTGTTTATTTTTTGATAAACGGCATGCATTCAAGGTTTCTTTTAGGCATGCAGTTTCTTTTTCTCCTAATGTAACCAGCTAACCAATTTACTCCTTAACGAGGAGTCTGGGAGCATAAAGCCCCGCTGCCTACTCTTCCCCAGGCTTTATCTGTACTGCGTTCGGCATAGGGGATGGGAGTAGTAGATCGTTGTATGGAGGAAGAGGGTGGAGGTATAGAAGTCTGTTATGGGTGCCTATGGAGCACTTACAGGAACATTCACCAAAAAGACAGCTGTTGCCTACCTCATATTGTAAGGAACGTTGTACGTTGGGCTTCTTAGATATTTTTTATACTTTTTACCTGACAGATGTAGCTTTGACCTACGGGCCAGGTTTAGCTCAGTTACTCAATTAAATAAAACACCAACACACAATATGGGTTTGTAAAGGCCACGGCCGTTTTATTTAACAGTCATTGTCCCGTAAAACCTGAAATAATAAACACAGTTGTGTTAACAGACAATGACGTAACCAAAACCAACCTAGCCTGCCAAGTATTCCAGGTACCATACCACACACTGATTTTGTGAGGGGACACACCAGGATGCCCCAACCCGGACCTGAGGTTCCGAGCACCACTCCTTGCAAGGAAAATCCCACCGGTTATGACCAGCAATGATCATACCACCACATTAACCCCTTTGATGCCTGGCTAGCTATCGCCCACGACTGTGACTAATGTGCAACACCACTCCACAAACTCAACCACATAAGGGAAGGAAGGTTGTTCCAAACAACACCAGGTAAGGTTAAACAAAATGGATCCTTACCCCTGTGATCACCAAACTTAAATATCCTCCTACCAAAACTCCTCCCCTAAAATCCACAATTCCTGCCTTAGCCTAGCCCTGCTCAGCACTCTGTCAGGGCCCACTCTAGTCCATTCTGGCCCCCGTGGGCTTCA
>VKOC01032625.1:0-13846 GCA_009364415.1 Spea multiplicata | reverse complement strand
GTTGGGAGGTTGAGGTAGTGGGTGATTAGGCTGGTCAGTCTGCACCAGTGTAGTTTAGTTAGAGAGGGCTCCAATTGGGAGCTAGGTTTTCATTTTATGATTTGGTTTTGGGGTTTAAGCGGTTAAAATAAAGCACAGTTTTGTTCAAAGCTGCTGTTCCTGACTCTGATTGCCCTAGAGGACTGTGCTTAGGACCCCTAAAAGTGTATGTATGGCCCTCATGCTATAGGGTTTGTCACAATATATATATATAGATACCCTTATACACAACAGAGGTTTACTAGGAGCCTTCTGTGGAGACAACAAGTAAATATCGAAATACATGTGCACTTTTAATACCTATCTTGTTTTTGTCTAATACCCTTATTATTTGTTTGTTATACTGCTGAAAATTTTATTTTGAAAAAATAAATGTAGCTGTTTTATGCCATAATTATGATTAAGATTTATTGAAAATAAGGCACAAACAATTGTGTTAATGGGCTGTAGGTTTTGCTTTTTTCAACAAATTATTCTGAAAGTGTGTGTAGAGATTATTTGTCACTCATATTTTATGGAGACTGGCAGGATTTCTATTTGTTCTTGCACCTCTACAATGATCTACAATATGTTTTTCTTTTGTTTGTTTTTTTTAAAATTCTTTTGGACTGCATGTCCATCACTTTTTATTTTTATCCTTGAAAGAATCCTGATAACCTTATAAATGTAGCCTTCTAAAGATCTTCAAAACAGTACAGCTCTGTTAAACAAATAAGCAAATCACAAAGATGTCAGATTTTAGTCTTTGTGCCAAATGGTAAAATTAAGTGAAGCCTAAGTATGTTCTTTCTTACTGGGTCTGGGATTAGGACAATAGTTTTCTCAACTGTTTACTGTAACACTGTTTTGGAATGTCATTCTAAATGTTAAATTATCCAGATATTATGTGATGAACTAACAATGTTTCCATAAAACATAATGTCAGAGTGTAAGCATAATCAGACTATAGAAAATGTAATAAAACTTAACAAAGCAAAATCACACAGCAGGTTGTGACACTTCAAAGACTGCTTATTTTTAAGCTGCTCCAAGAAATGTCTACATAAAAGTTCATATATCCAGGTCAACATTCTAAGTTAGTATAAGGGCACTTTGTGTGACAGTTGCAAACAGACATGGCGAAGCATGGATATATCTGTAATGCATGTTCCAATGTAAACTTCATTATAGGTGTACATGCATGCACAATAGAGAATTTAAATATGCATGGGATAGGATCGCAATGAGTGTGTGTAATTCTCTACTGATATTTTTTATTCTCTTGGTTCTTTGCATCACCAATTTTTACACAACACAAGAAATATTTAGTCTTGTACACCATTTGTGAAATGTGCAACTCTAATAAACGGGGTTTAGAAGATGTTTTGGGGAAAAGAACAATGAATAATAACAGCGTTAGGTGATCTTTCTTGTGAGTTTCTGTAAAACGTTCAGTTAGTCACTTCTGTTTTGTTGGGATTTGTTGCATAAAGAAGCATTTGCTCATATCTCAGTCAATAATACATCATTTTAACTGAATTTCTAGAACAAATGTCCCCATACATCCACAATCCAAAAAAAAGTTTACAAAAACGTCAGTTTACTAGAGTGTAGAGGAACGACTGAATGCATTTGTCTTGTCTGGTTAACAAAGCAAAACTTAAAAAGTAGATTTAAGTTGAGGTTTCAGTTTACAAAAAACATAATTTCATTAGAACCTAATTATGAGACGTATTTTGGACCTAGTGAAAAATAAGTCACTTATTATAAAATTCTACATATTGTCCTAGACACACTGATGTTTTTCCCATAGAAATTGGGAATATACTATTTGAAACAATAAGAAAAAACATACATTTGATAAAATTGAGTAATAAACATTTGTACATTGTCATGGGACTGGTTGCATTCATACAAAAAAGCTTGGTATAGTGCTTGCTTGTCTGTGCAGTGCTGTCACTGAGCATTGTGTGGGTTTCAGTTCCTGGCATGAATTGGCTGCGTGCAATTTCACTGGGCATTCTGAGATGTATCACGAGTGTCCGTGAAAAGCCAAGGATCCCACTTAATTGTCAAAACAACACTTGAGTCTAGCATAAATTGCTAAAAATGCATAATGAGCTTCCAAATAACCCTCATAATGCTACAACATGTGACATACAATGATTCCACCTGGTTTACTCCTAAGTTGCTTGCAGTATATTGTGACAGTGTGGGTCAATAAATCCTTACCTCATAATACTTTATTTTCTATATGAAATAGTTTATATAAAGTATATTAAATCACTTTTGCTTCACCAGACTATTTATCTCAAAGGCATTTTTTGCTATTTGGTTTCCATTTTTTGCACCATATGAATGCAAAACACATTAAGTGTAATTCAAATCCACCAATGTACCTGAATATGCTGGCAATTTCGCCAATAAATGTTAATTGGGTGCAGCCTGGGAACAAAACCAGTTCCTAATTCAAGACCTATGCAGCTGGGAGCTTTGTAATGATGTTATAATAAAAGCCAAAGCATGGAAAATCTGTTTGTTTTTTCCCATTGAATGTTATAACACAGGCTCTTTTTTTCTATAACACCCTGTTCGGCTCCTTTAATTGTAGACATTGAAATATATGAGACATAAATCTGAACCATTTTTCCCAGGATTACAACCCAGCATTCCTGTTTCTGAAAGGGGCTCTGGTTTCCACATGTTGAAGTTTGCAAAGTCAGCAGGCCCCAGGGAAAACAGCAATCTAGTTATTTATTTTTCTATAGTGTATCTGTACGGCTGTTAAATGACATAATTATACTCATTTTTGTCATGTGAAATGCATACTTTTACAAATTCCACACCTAGTTAAAGTTATTGTTGAAAAGCAGGCATAATGTTCTCAAAGTACTGAGTTTTAATTAAGTGAGAATGGGGTACTTCCTGTGTTGGCATAAAAGAGGAATTTAATATGTTGGGAAGGTAAGTTGCTCATCATGCTGCGTGTACATACCTGGACATGTTATTGTACATTACAACATAACTGCATCCGTAACTACAACAAATGTATTGTAATAGTGGTTCTGTTTTTATGTTTTTGCGTTGTTTGTACCATTATAGAGCTCACAATTTGATCCAGAGAGAAGGAATTATGTAAAAGGCAGAGTAGTAAAATTTGTTACAATAGCAAATGAGTTTCTTACATCTTAAATGATGGTGGGATTTGTAGTGCCTGATTTCAAAATTCAAATCTTACCTAATATTTGATTTAACATACATGCTGACCTGTGTATCAGTATATCATCCCGTATATCATCCCGTATATCATCCCATCACTTGCTGAGGGGATTATCTCTGGCAGACAGCCAGGATCTGCAACCAGGGAGTGACCACCATTGTTTTACTTTAATATCAGACCCCCCCACACTGCCAAGGAGCCCCCATCCACAAGTTAAATTGGGCTCAAGAAGGGAAGAGGTGCGGTAGGGGTTGAATTTGAGGAGGGAGTGGTGTCCTAGGCATTTGTGGTAAGGCCTAAGCACATACTCATTAACATTTCCTTCCTGGATCCTGGTACACACTCTGGGTGACCCAGCCCTACAATGGAGCAGAGTGTCACTAAAGGCTGGTCAGGCAGTGGATCCACGCTGCAGTACAAGGAAAGGTGCCCCCAAGCGGTGATGAGGAGCTACGTTGATTCCTGGTAGAAGAATCAGCAACCAGGGGTCCTCAATAGTGCAGGAACACGGCGATAAATCAGGGAACAGGCAATCGAATAGTCGGGGTCACGAGCAAAGGTCAGGGCAGGCGGCAAACAACTGGTAGTCAGGTACAAGCAGAGTTCAGGTAACCAATATACGAAGAGAAGATTCAGTAGTGAAGGCAAACAAGGCGCTATCACAGGCAAGGGATAACTGCAAACTGAGGGTTTAAATATCCCTCTACCTCCTAGATCCTCCTACCCCCTTAATTAGGGGGAGGAGGAAAAAAGCTAAATATGCCTTTAAGACGTGGCATGAATATTCATGAGATCTTGAGATCATGAGATGCCTCTCATGACATTGAGGTGCACGTCCCGTTAAGATCTCTCGATCCTCGCGGGGGCGCACGTCATTTCCGGCGCTCAGCAGTAAAGCAGCGTGCACCGTGACAGAGCAGTGAGACTCACCAATGGACTGCTGAAAGTTAAGTGTAAGGGGGGATAGGGTAGATAATATGGAGGGGGAGGTAGAGTAAGGGTAAATAATAGGGAGGGAGGGAGGTATGGAGGGATGGAGGGAGAGGAAGGGTAGATAATGACCCCTGGCGGAGGGGTGGCATTTTAAACTTCGCCCCAGGTGGCATTATGTCTTGGGCCGGCCCTGCCTGCAGCATTGAGCTCTAGGCTACCCAGTACAGACACTGGGTAGTTTGAAGCTCAATCACAAGCATTTAGACTCTGTGAATCTAAGACATACACAGTTAAAACACAAGTCTGCTGCAAAGTGTGTTACGTCAATATGTTTCCTTCTCACATGTAGTGTACAATGTTTAAATTATTAAAATTAAAAAGCTGAAGCTATTGTTTATTTTTTCTTACAAAAGAGTTATCAGAAAATATTATAGAAAAATCTATATAGTGTCACACTAAGTAAGTTTTCACTTCTTATACTTACATACTATTGCTTGCAGCTCGGCATGTCATTCACCTAAAACAGCGACACTTTAGCGAGACAACATTTTCAAATAACATGTTTTTCTATAATTACATTGGACAACAGCCTCGCTTTCCTTTCAATTTAAAACATTCTACAGGAAGCCTACAGCCCATCCCTTCTGCTTGATAGCCCTTTAGTCTTCCAACGGTATCACTGACCCTTCATTAAAGTTTATGAAGCCCCCCATTTGGAAATCAGATATGTATGTCTTTATGGTGAACTTTGTGAAAACTAAATTACTTTAAGACCTCATTATTTAAATAAGCAACACATTTCAACATTTGGCTGATTGTGTAATAAATAAAGAAATTCTATTAGCACACTCCAAAAACTGCATCATCAGGACAGCTGTGTTTTATCCTGTCCTTGGGAAAATACAGTCTATTCCAATATGGAGTGATTTTAGCTGAGTAACAAGAATTCACCGGAGAAAACCACCCACGGCAGATTACAAATCTGTTTTTCCCACCAGTTTCTTTACTTAGTAAGTACCGCTAAGATCCACTCTCAGAGTTCAGAAAAGAGACAGGATGAAACCCTAGCAGCCCTTTGACTCAGGCCTTCTAATTGTCATCTGTTTAAACAATACATTTTACCCCTGTAACATTCCCGTTATATTCTTATCCGCTTACAATTAAATACAAAGGCAAAAGGTGCTGTGCTTTTGCTGACCCTTTAAGTTCCAATATAGCCTGAATCAGGTTCTGTTCTGGTTCAATTCTACGTTTGCTGGCTAAGGTAATTACACTGAAAGTCCTGAGGTTAAAAACTGGTTACAGCACTAATTCCACCTCATTAAACTTATGGGCCAGCACGTCAAGCGTGGATGAGTCAACTCTTCCTTGTTTTGGACCTCTATGTGGATACATATGAGGACCTTGCTTATGAGATGACCACGTCTCCTACATGTTTCAAAAGCTTTTTTTAATAGTTAAATAAAATGTTTTCTCTAATTATTGTAGTGGTGAGTTTTGTGATGTCGGTACTACCACAGTTGTCTTCTCTAAGATTTAGACTGGAAGAAAAATAAGAATCTGGCCATAGTACTGGAACAGTTTAAAGTAAATTATCTTAGAAATACAAAGTCTGTTCTTGTAAACTCTGGTAAGAAAAATGACTATTTTCTGGCAGCCAAACGTCCCCCTTCAGTTTGATGAATGTCTTGAATGAGCACTGGCAAACATAACGCAGCTCTAGGCTGTGAGAACATATTAACCAAATAAAATGGCAAAAAATATAATTATGAAACACTTTTTACCAGGGTTATATCTATGTATCTTGAGATACACACGCTTTGTATTTTCTTTTGCTCAATTACACATCAAGAGGAAATTTATTGTATTGGAACAATTTGCTAATTTGATGAATGAACTGGTGATTCAATTTATTTACTTTGCTGTAGCTAATTACAAATGCTTGAATTAACCATCTACAAACAAACAAATCCAGCCTAAACACTTAAGAAATGTTCTTCTATAGTAAACACACTGCCGTAAGCAAACCGTCATTGGTACGTGACATGCAAGTTGCACATTGCTAATATTAGATCGCAAGGAAGTGGATTCTGGGGAAATTAGAATATGTAGCAAATCATTGCTAGGGTTTGTGACAGTTGGTGTAAACTCAAAGAAAATGAGTGCATACTACGTAGCATGCTACATAGCATACATATACACTCATTCCAGCAAAGTAAAGAAGTAGAATTTATGTATTTTTTTTAATCAAAACACACACATATATATATATATATATATAATATATATAATATATATATATATATGTGTGTATACTGCCTATACAAAATAGCATTTTGCAGTATTCTAGAACACTGTCTTTATGTTCTCTTAAATAACATCTGTTCTTTTTCAAGTGACTGAAGTACATTTTATTTGTCACTTTTTTCCCCCCTGATATGTAGTATAGCAGCCCCCAGGAGACATTGGTGGTATAGTGGATTGAGGTGGGTGGTGTTACTGGTATTTAATGGTGGGTCTGGGATATGTGTGAGGCACCTTTGACCTGTGCTCCACATTGAGTACTTGCTAGCAGGAACAAATAAATCTATGCCATGGTTGTGGTATGCAGTAGAGGTGGCTAAAAAGTCAAATTGTCCTCTAACGGTTTAGTTTGTGCACAAATTCACTCGCAACCCCCATGGGAAGTCTGGAAACACGTATTTCTAGGGGATATTTCCGCTGAAGTTTCAATTGAACCTAGACTTTTAATGCACAGACAGAGCTTTTTTTGCCACCTAGTGTGATTTATAGACTACATGACCAGAACGAAAATGAATAGCCTGTTGTAACAATGCTTTTTAATGTTTGTCAGGTGAGCATGTTGCGGTGGAAGAACAATAAGTAGAAATATTTCTATCTCTCTCACAAAAGAACTAATTTTGAGGATCAAGTTTGGATGGTTGGAAATTTCAAGAACGTCAAGGAACACAAAGCAAATAACCCTGTCTGTTCCGAAGAAAGTTAAGAAACATTCCCTGTTTCCACCCTGCCTGTGGATCCCTAACACTATATGTCGGACTGTGACTAGCGTGGTTGCCTGGTTTGATTCTGTGAGGTCAGGTATGAGTTTGCTTCATACCTCGACAATAATTGCATATAGTACCAAAGGATAATGAAATCAGTACATTTTTAAGTAAAAATGCTTCAATTAATATGTGTTTTGTGATCAATCCATGCTTTCTCATGAAAAGTCATAAAAGAGAAAATGCCTGGTAAGCTTTTTTTTGGTTATCCTGGTTGCTATAATGAAATAAGTGCACATTAGAGGAGAAATATACTTTGAATCACCTGAGCAGCACATGGTAGGAAACTTTGGATACAATGAATTACACAACGGATCCGTCAGCACTTACTGAGACTTCATATCAGTCAATTATTTCCATTGAGTGTGAAAGTTGGAAAATATATTATGAATTAATATTCTACCATTCATTAAACATTTAGTTAATGCACCAGAAAAAAAATATAGCAAATAATTCTATATTGTTCAGCAACATTTAATAACACATGAACACTATTTTATGCTTATCTATCTACTAATCATACAGCCATCTACATATTTTTAAAATACCTCATTGCAGATCCAGTGATTAGGGTAGGCTTATTCAAGCGACTAAATCATTAGGAAACAAACAATATTTTAGTAAATATCTACATTAAGTTTTAATAGTATACTGAACAATATGTAGAGAAATGTATAATAAAAGGTCAGAACTGGTCAACTGGAGGTTATGCAGGGAGTAGTGCTCCAAAGGGGGTTTAAAACATCTACTATGAGTAATACTGCAAATTATTGTATATTAAGAACTATAGAATAATAGAAACCATGTTTGACCCTACATATGTTTTTCCCTTTCTGTGGGTGGGACACTTAAATACATCAATAATTTGAAGCAAATACAGTATTTCAAATGGTGCCAGGCATCAGGAATTAACAATTATCTCATAGTTCAATGAAGAACATAGTATAAATCAAACCAGATTATCATTGAAAAGTCAGTTTGGGATAAGTATAGTGATTCTAATATTCAATTTAATTTCCAGATTTAAAAAGGAATAATGGGAACTCAATATCGGGAATGGGAATCACAACTCGCTTGTATTTATACGATGCAACTAAATCCAATGAAGTAGTATCTATAAAATCCTTTCTCCTCTGTCTTCCCACTTCCACCTTACAGTTTTGGTCTGATTTGGCTTAGAAGAGGTCTCGGAAGTGACTTATTCAGTGTCCAGCCATTGGAAGCTATTGTAGGATGCATATATCGTTCTAGTTGCTATGCTTCTGAAATTCACAATCAGTTATTCGTAGTATTGTTCTGGAGTTTCTAGAAAATACATTGAGCAAAGAAAATATATGAATATTTAATTTACACGGAAACTAGGCTCCAGTGGAACATTGCACGCTGGACATTATCTAGCATTCCTAGGTAACCATAAGCTACCCATCTCATGCTTTGAACACGATTCTTCCACTTATTGCCATATCTTATACACATCGGACTATGCTCTTCTTTATACTTTTGAGAAACATTTTCAATATTTTGGTTTTGTGTCATATTTTAGCATCATACGGTATTGAGTTGTAGCAAATTCAATAATCAGTAGTGGTTTAGTATGATGGAGTACAGTTGTATCTCCTCCATTAATATGGATTTTATCTATACTATTCAATAAGATTTTATGCATAACTTAGAGTCCCCTGCAAGGAAGCCAACGGAAAGGTTTCACAACCTTCTCCACAACTTAATACATACAACTCTGTCAGTTGGAGTAGAGTAATTATGGGATAAACAATTGGCCCATGGCTTACAGGTCTTGGAAATACTGTGATCGACCAACATTGAACTCCATTATACATTCATATAGTTATACATAAATAAGTTCAGGTCAAACGGATGAATTAAAAAAAGCAGTAAACACATTTGGTCCAGTGAGAAATTATTTTGAAATAACATTTTTTTAATAGTATAATTAGTGTAGTTTTTTGCACATCATTAAATCGCCCACAGTATTGTATTTCCTTTCAGTTTAATTATTTTGCAGGAAAATGGTTAATTTGACTTTTTTTTTTTGAGGCATTTCTGTGTGTTTCTCTTGTCATCGTGATATGGAAATCCTTTTCTTTCATAAATAAAACTTCTGCCTTCAGGGAATGTGTAATTGACTGCAGCTGCTGGTGGAAATGGGGTTCTGAGCCATGTGTACTAATTATACAAGCACAGACCGTTCCCATTGGCATATTTATAGTCACTTTGTAGAGGTAATGTTTCCTTTACAAGGCCAAATGTTACAGAATATTTAAATGAAACGGCATATAAAAGGATTCAATATTTTCTTTGCGTTACATTATAACAGGGGAATTCCAAATGCAAAGAAGGAAGCGTCTAATAGTCTTCTTAATCTTTTACGTGCTAAATATCGCACCTAAATTTGTAACCCAATCAGCATAAATACCCGAGCAATTTTAGAAAGTATGTTAGAGGCTACCAAAATTCTCACATTATAAACAGAGGCTGATGGCTTGATGATAATTTTACCCACTATACTATATACTATACTCCACACGTACCCGTTTATGACATTTCATGTTACTACTTATGGTAATTTTTTTATATATATCTGTTGATACATTCTATGTTCCCATGACCTAAATATATGTTTTTTTACACAGGCTGGCCTAGGGAGCAATTTGCCCCTCCACTATTCCACTACCTATACCAATTTTTTTTATCTTTTGATACATTTTATGTAGCAATTTATGTTAAATTATTCAACCCAGGCGTGGGCTGGTCCAGGGTGAAGGGGCAATTACCCTGGGGTCTGTCCAAAATTCGGAAAGCAGGGCCAGTCTGACTTGGACTGGTCCACTCACGAAGGCAGGAACACAGAGGCATACCTATGCCAAATGTATTTTTGATATCTGTTGATACATTTTATGTTTCAATGAACTAAACATATGTTATGTTGTTCTGCACAGCAGTGGGGTTACCCAGGGTGTAGGGAGCCTGTCTAAAATCCTTCAAACAGAGCCAGTCCGACTAGGACTGATACCCTCACGGAGGCAGGAACACATTGGCATCACAACGCAATGTTACGTGAACTCTACCATGCTTGTACAAAAAGAAGAAAACATTTTAAGGAGACATTTAGCTATCATATACATTGAAGTATATATAATGGCTGGAATGTCCCATTTAAGAAAAGCAGTCTCACCATTACCTAAAGGTAAAAGGTGGCAATTAGCTCCACAAAATTCACCACCTCACCATTCAATCTATTTTATTGTCTCCTTAATTACAACATGGAATTACATGATGGCTTTACCGTTTCTGTGTATTAAACCTGAATGTTCTTGCCTACGTACTGCAAACATAAATTAAGATAACTTATGTCTTCTGTCATAAATGTTATCTAAAATAACATTGATATAGTCATAGCCAATATAATAATTATATACAACACAATACAATTATTGTACACAATGTGGTGTTTAAGCATTTCATTGTGTCCATATATGATAATATAGAATTGGTAGTTTACAGAAATATACAAAAGGCTCAGTTTCCTAAAATAAAAAACATTTTTGGTCATCTCTGAGTTTAATAGGGTCTGCTATTTAGATTTTTTGCGTTTGGCCTCTCTTGTATGCACAGCATAATTTTGTATTTCAACATAACTGTTAGCAGATTTTCATATGCCAATGTTTTCTTTCAAGGTCAACTGCTAAGTTTTGTTTGACTTAGTATCTTCTTGAAATCCTGGACTGAAATATATAATCACACTTGATGATGTGCAACAAAGAATTTTGTAAACTTAAAATGTACACCTTCATGGACGTTTGGAAATACATCCAAGTATGTGCAATACCCTCAGGAAGTATCAAACTGTAATAATACATAATTCAAAAATCAAGAAATATTGTTGGAAAGCTTACGAGTATGAAAGAAGAATTAAAGCTGTTATTTACTGACTGCAGTCAGACTTTCTTTTTATAACACATTTGATATATTTAATCCCAAACTGTTGGTTATACTATTGTTAATAGTATATTTTTACAATTATTATTGACATTTATTTATATGATGATACAAAAAGAACAGATCCGCACCTGACCTTGGTAAAGAAATTAGCTATGAGGTTTCATCTTAGTGGATCATGTTGTTTCATCTGTATGAGATCTGTAAGATGTCACTCTTACCATTGTTGGACACGAAAGTGGGACCCTCAGGATGCATTGGGGTGTGTTGTAAATATAGATATCATTTTGATTTTTCTGTTTTTTGTTTCCCTGTTTAGTCCATGTTTTTGGATGATATAAAGGTCTTCCAGGAGATTCCCAGAAGGATTGTATTATGGTGTTTTTAGATTCAGGGGCCAATATAGTTTTTCCCATCTATTTTCTAGTTCAGGGCTCAACTTGACCATTGTCTTTATTTATAAAGTAAATACAAATACCCTTTAGTGAATAGACCCTTAGTGAATAAACCCAAAGGGGCTCAATTTGGAGCAATCAGCATCTTTTGGCTTGAATAATTGGTCATTAGTTAGTATGTTTCACTAAACCTGTTAATATAAGTTATAGAATATCAAATTATTCAATACATAGTTCCCTGTGCGCTGTGTAAAACAATGACATTTTTTTTTCTCAATTCTGGGAGAGTATGGCAAAAAGAGTTAAAGAGATATAGGGAAGTGTGAGTTATGTCTTGTAAATGTGAGAAGGAAGAGATGTTAAGGTAGCAGATAAGCAACAGGCCATTTATAAGAATAGGTTTCATGACTAGGGCAGAGATATATTTAAAAGGTAGATCCACAATGTGTTTGTTGGAACCAGAATTAGAAATTGAAATTCATTGATGGCCTCACAAGGTAGTTAAGCAAATAAAGAGTGACACTTAAGAAAGTGAAAAATGTCAGCAACATTCTTATTCTGAATAGACAAGCAGCCAAATGTTGCAGAATCTTATAATACATTTTTTATTAGACTAACAGTATTTAAAATAAAATAATAGACAAGCTTTCGGGAGTCCTCCCTTTATCAAGTCAAAAGCATTTAATAGCATTTGCTGCCATTGGCGCTGCTCTTTAAGGTACAAGCATCAAGTTCTTGTGAGGGATTTATTATTTATTGTTTCATATAGCGCCACCAAATTCCATCGAGCTGTACAATGGGTAGACATGACATAACAAGTAGTATGTTTTTATCAGAGATAACCCCAAGATATCTAACATTTATATAGTGGTGATGGTAAAAATAGTGGAGGTGAATGGGGAGATGATTGTGTTTTCTGTTTTGGAGAAATTTGTTTTAATAGTTGTTAGAAGGCTGAGAAGGCTAACTTTAGTTTGCCTTGTTAATAAACATCAGGTGTACCACCAAACCCCAGTACCAGAGGTTGTCACAAGAATATAGGTAACAATGGTCAAGCCAAAAGAAAAAAAAAAGTACATTTCTATGATTTATCAAAATATTTCATGGTAAAAGTCCTTATCTTTTTACATCCATGCATTTTAAAAAAAAATGTTTTCTGTTTCAACTTTTGTCTTTTTTTGCCCGAGGCAAATTATTATACAAGTAGTTAACAGCCATATCACAATTATATTTGTTTAGGTTTTATTTTTATTTTTTTACGAGATGTCAAAATTCTGGCTAATATCCAAGGGAAGCATACTTAATTTAGGCTTTTTTTCTACAAACAAATGAAGGTGTGAAAGCTCTTCCAGATAAATATTAGTGAATGAACACCTCATTTGTTACTTCAACTGATATACTGAGCCTAAACTTATGTCAGACTGGAGGCTGCTTTTCTTTTATCCTTCCCAGATATCTGTAGTAATAACTATTTATTTTCTATTCTTTCTACTCGTCAATGTTCCTCAGGGGATTATTTGTTTGACTTACACTGACATGCTGATAGAGAGTTATGTTGTACAAGGGAGAGAAGATGAGCTTTGATGCTCTTTTACACAGGATAGACTATTCTGTTTATTTAGTCTTAGTTTATGGTGTGGATATTTAACATAATTTCGGTAGAGATATCCGGCATCAGGCCCCTTAATACAATCCACACTTGGCAACAATATGAGAGATCATGCATCAACAAAAATTTGTTCAATTATCAAATGTGTTCAGATTAGTAGACATGAAGGTTTAGAGATATAGATTTGAGCAATGTAAAGGCAGAAAGAATGGAATATTAAATTTGACTGTATATTCTGGTTTATCTCCTAAAATTGTTGCAGTGAAACAAACTTGGTGAGATTTAATCTTACAATTGCCTACAACAGATGTATCAAATTAGAAACTCCTTTGATTTCACCGGTGGTTTGCATGGTAATGTGTGTAATGACTTTGTTCTCCGGGGACTTAGTTGAACACTTCCTAGTTCACCAATGCCACCTAGAAGTTCTAAGAAGAAGTTCTAAACAGATAATATGCCCTTTCACATTGACTCTTCACTATTGTACAGCTGTCTAATTGGAAAGATCAAGCATGCTCCATGCAATACTGAATTAATATTTTATCTTAAGGATGTTCATTCTCGCTGTTGGGATATGAAACAATGTCTAAAAACTATTTTTTAGTTGGGATATGAAAAGTAATATAAAAACTATGTGTATATATATATA